>CM055739.1:5073627-5246127 GCA_029465975.1 Dallia pectoralis
GAGACAAGAGAGAGAGAGAGAGAGAGCGCTGGAGATAAGAAAAGAGGGAGGGAGGAGAGGGAACGGGATGGAGAGTCACAGGAAGGTATGAGTGTGAGAGGAGAGGGGTGGAGAGCTGGAGATGAGGGTGCAGTTTAAAGCAGCGTGAACATTTCACCAACGTCCCCACTATATTATGGATATATTACTATATATGTGTTTGTTTCTGGGTCAGTGACACGTTTGTTTTGCATGTTTAATGCAACAATCTTACAATCTCAGATAATGAGACGAGGCCATTGTAGTCTAGGAAACGAGCAGCCGGAAAGACAGAGGAGAAACAAAACGCAAACAACCGATATTGGCCAAAGCTAAAAGCACTATCCTGTGTTCACAGGTATTCATTTTAAACAAAGGATTTTCTTTAGTTGGCAAATATAGCATACGATGATATATGTTTACCCATCATGCCGCTCCCAGGAGATGCACAGAGCTAAATGAAGTGCTATGGTGTTCACATTTGTTGTCCGCAAATTATAAATTCACTCCATCTCCCTCCCTCTCTTTCTCTTTTTCACACACACACACACACACACACACACACACACACACACACACACACACACACACACTGTAGTGCACATGTGTCATGGGGCAAATACCGTGCATGTATTCTTGAGAAATGAGACAGCATGTCTCACGGCATAAATATATGGCCCGCAAATAAACACATACAAGTAAATGGCCCAGCTGCAATTAAGACACGGATTAGAGACCACCATATTTGTGAAGGATTTTTATGTTGTGTTATATATTACTAGCTTAGCTTGCCTGTACTGTATGCACAGTTATGACATCGCCTCGTTAGCGCTGACGCTAATAAATGTGGACTGGCATAGTCAGAGTGAAGCCAGGCTGTGGTTGTTGGCTGGTCGCTTCTATCTTCAAGCTAATTCGTTCAATTTCGCGGAGACGGTGGTAAAATGATGAACACACATTAATAGCATCAATTGGCCTTTGTCATTGGGTAATTCACTATGGGTCCCTGCACAATAATGATGATATTCCAGACTGGTTAAATGCCATACCAACCCCCTTGATGAAAATGAATTTCCAAAATATCGTACATTCTGCACCGGCAAAGATAATATGATTCGGGAGCAAACAAGAAAAGCGTTTGTAAATACCTTGAGAGTTTGTTAAATGCCATTGACCATGTAAGTCGATGTCACGGTCATACGTAGGGCAAAGCTAGAGCCCACGGCATTAGTGTGTCTTTAAAGGGACGGCGAACTAATGTCACACCAACTGGCAAACTATGCTGGTGTATCTTTGATGTTACAGGTCCGTTTTGCATCTACTGATCCTGGGGCCCTGGTTAAGGTCAACAACGTTTGAACTGGAACTAATCACCAGAATATTTTAGCCGACAACCTGCCTGCCGCTGCTCCATTAGGTTTAAACTGGATCACGAGTTGTTACTTAAGCAAGAGGTGAAGCCCCAGCAGGCATCAAAATCCAAGAAGAAATGCTTAATTGACCACAAAATCTGCACTCAGTTTCGGGACTTGAACCCATTATCTCCACACCTTGTTGTGTAACTTGGATTTGAGAGTCATTGGCTACACAAAATATAATGTCCGGTCAAAAATGGACTAGTAACAATGAAACTAATTATGCCTCAGTCGTCATTGCTATTTTGACACATTACTGCCTGAGTTGCTGGGGGAAATAAACCTGTGTCTTTTTTGTCAATGTTTGCTGTGTTTAGAATATTTTTGCCATTTATTCACTGCATAGGTAACCGGAGTTTCAACATATTACGTTTTGTTCTGTATAGCCTGGGTTCCATATACAACCAGAGTTTCAACATATTACGTTTTGTTCTGTATAGCCTGGGTTCCATATACAACCAGAGTTTAACAATATTACTGTTTGTTCTGTATAGCCTGGGTTCCATCAACACAACCAGAGTTTGACAATATTACTGTCTGTTCTGTATAGCCTGGGTTCCATCTCTACAATCAGAGTTTGACAATATTACTGTTTGTTCTGTATAGCCTGGGTTCCATCTCTACAACCAGAGTTTGACAATATTACTGTCTGTTCTGTATAGCCTGGGTTCCATCTCTACAATCAGAGTTTGACAATATTACTGTTTGTTCTGTATAGCCTGGGTTCCATCTCTACAACCAGAGTTTGACAATATTACTGTTTGTTCTGTATAGCCTGGGTTCCATCAACACAATCAGAGTTTGACAATATTACTGTTTGTTCTGTATAGCCTGGGTTCCATCTCTACAACCAGAGTTTGACAATATTACTGTTTGTTCTGTATAGCCTGGGTTCCATCTCTACAACCAGAGTTTGACAATATTACTGTTTGTTCTGTATAGCCTGGGTTCCATCAACACAATCAGAGGGCATTTTATATGAGTCTCAGAATCTGCGCATGACTGTTTCCTTGGGGGCCGGGATCTCATGCTAACTCACCCACCACATCGCTCTGTCCTTACGAGAGCGCTCCCTGGTGGTGAAAAGTGACAGCCCAAACAATTGTACCCAGACAGTGTACGCTGTGTCAAAATGGCTCTTTTATTATCCCAATCATATGTAAAAACATATTAATGCACCGTATAACACACACATAAAACAATTACTGTTTGTTAAAAGGGAAGTTGGCTTCACAGCACATTTTGATTAAAGCATTTACCTCTATATTGTAGCTAAACTGACTCTCCAGTATGAGTATTGCACATTTTTAAACACAACAAATATCCGACCAATTATAAAACAGTTTATTTAATCATCATTTCATTGCAATGAAGTGTGGAAAATTCCGCCATAAAGATGTATTAGTTTCCGTCTCCCGCAAATTCACTTGACAACATTACTGACACCATCACAAGAAATGACATGAAACAGATCTCATTAGACCCTCAGATACGATTCTCCTGTTATAAATGCCAGCTTGGGGAAGCAGTAACGGAAATCCAACTGGGTTTCTAATACACAATATAATTGACTCTATTCGCCGTGGTTCGACGCAGCTTCCTAAACAAGACCCACGCGTGGTTGTAAATGTCATCTTCTGTGCACTTTGGCGTTGGCGCCGACAGACAAAAAGTCACTGGCCTGCTCGGCCCACATCGAAGGAGACAGGTGCCAGGACGAATCAGAGGCTTGGTCCACTGGCCGACCTTACCTGGGTATCAGGACGACTCAGTGTCTGACTCGGTGTCTGACTCTGTGTCTGACTCGGTGTCTGGACCGGGGTAATATGACTGCTCGAGTGTGTTTGGGCTGGACACACTGTAGAGCGGCTGCGCTCACAGGGGCACGTGTCCACACAAACACACCCACTGGTGAAGGCTTGCTCGCTCATAGATGACTACTATGACGGATGATGGTGAGTGAAATGAAGATACCTTCTCCCCTGATGGTTTAGTCGCCAACCGCTCTCTTTTATCTCATCTTCTCTCCTCCTCCCCATCTTCTCTCCTCCCCCATCTTCTCTCCTCCTCCCCATCTTCTCTCCTCCCCATCTTCTCTCCTCCTCCCCATCTTCTCTCCTCCCCCATCTTCTCTCCTCCTCCACCATCTCATCTCCTCCCCCATCTTCTCTCCTCCTCCACCATCTCTTCTCCTCCCAGATCTTCTCTCCTCTTCGACCATCTCTTCTCCTCCCCCATCTTCTCTCCTCCTCCACCATCTCTTCTCCTCCCCCATCTTCTCCTAACACCATCTCTTCTCCTCCACCATCTCTTCTCCTCCACCATCTCTCCTCCTCCCACATCTTCTCTCCTCCCCCATCTTCTCTCCTCCTCCACCATCTCATCTCCTCCCCCATCTTCTCTCCTCCTCCACCATCTCTTCTCCTCCCAGATCTTCTCTCCTCTTCGACCATCTCTTCTCTTCCCACATCTTCTCTAATCCTCCTCCATCTGAGCAGTAAACGTTCTCCAAGCCATTCTGCATTCATCCAAACTTGCTCCTCAAACCAGAATGCGACGTGGGTAATTATCCTGACAACCTTCCTGGTCACTCATCATCTAGCCTCATAGCCAATGCTCGAACCTAGCTTTTAGCGGACAGCTTTGGTGTTAGGACACAGCGTTTTACACTGCTGCACCACCTGGCTTGCATTAGGGCCATTTGTAGGTGTGTAAAGGATCAACAAAAGGTTACTCTCCCCAATTTCCAGAGCTGGTGCTCAGTGTTCACTCAATCTGTGACCTCAGCAGCATGAACATGTCATTAAAGTTCGAACAAACATCTTTGTCTGTTTTTTAACAGTAATCAATTGCAAACATAAGCACAACAAAAAAGGCAGTTTAACGATTTCATGTTCGTTTTCAGGATGGGAGTTTCTCTACATGTAGCTATTTAGTACACAACAAGTCAAACAAGCAAGATACAGACAGGCAGTCAATAGCAATTTAACAAGACAAGTCGATCAAATTGACGGAAGTTTCAGAAAAGGCTGAGGTAAAAAAGGGTAAAACGTGAAGTCAAAACACAAACGGAAAGTGATCTGGATTCTCAGCTTTGAAAAATATACTTACAAGGACAAATTAAAATATATATATTTTTTATCATTTAGTTTTGAACAAATTATGCAAAACAAGTGGCACAATCTTCCAGCAGGTGAATAGTCCAATGGCCATCTTTCTGAGGTAATATACAACAATGAGATGTTCCTTTCATTTATAACACAGCGTAGAAATAACAATTGTAGACGACTACGCATGCAAATATCCCGAATATCAGAAGTACATTTGCACTCCGTGATTCCGATAACATTTTTTATTTAACCTTTACTTAACCGAGTCGGCCGTTTAAGAACAAATTCTCATTTGAGGACTGAGACTTCAGCAACAAGTATTCGACAACACGACAATGCAACAACAAACTTAACGTTAACTGGGTGGTACGGATTGACTGAGAACCGAAATACGATTGCCGAAAAGTTCACTGCAAACATGCCTTTGCCACCTATAGAATGGCTATCAAATTGAATGGCTAACAAATTGAATGGCTAACAAATTGAATGGCTAACAAATTGAATGGCAAACAAATTGAATGGCTAACAAATTGAATAGCTAACTAATTGAATGGCTAACAAATTGAACGGCTAACTAATTGAATGGCTAACTAATTGAATGGCAAACAAATTGAATGGCTAACTAATTGAATGGCTAACTAATTGAATGGCTAACTAATTGAATGGCTAACTAATTGAATGGCTATCAAATTGAATGGCTAACTAATTGAATGGCTATCAAATTGAATGGCTAACAAATTGAATGGCTAACTAATTGAATCAGGTGCATCAAAACAGGTGACATTTCGGAGGGTCTGGCCATAGTTATTAAAAACTTTTTCTGGTTTGGTTTTACATATATGATCACATCATATATCATCAATCAATAGACCAAGCTGAGCTCCTGAGAAGAAACCTTATTCATTCCCATCTGAGTCTGAGAAGTGGATTGAAGTGAATTTCCTGGGAGAATTATTACTTTTTCACACGACTGTACATACTATAGTATTCACTGTCATGTTGTGAAATTATAGTGTTACGGCAGAAATAGTGTATGCTGTTCTATTCGCTGAGTTGTTTGTGCAAATATATATAACTATGATTTTACTTAAGTGTACAGTAGTATTCACCGTAATGTTTATATGTAACTGCAGAATACAATAGTATTTGCGTCATGATACACAGACTGTACAATATAAAAGCTATAGCATTGATGGTAAAGCCTTCTGAAGAATCACAGTGGTAGTTCTGCCAATGTATGATAGAGAAAAGTGGTCACTGGAGTGGATATGCTTACGTGCACACAGGCAATAAAAAACTATTTTCTGTACGTCCCTGTAGTGTAAAGCTTTGATGATGGTGTTTCACAGACTTAAGTGTTAGAAAAGGTGTTGAGTACTTAAGATAATGAGTTTTGAAATGTGGGCATACACTAATGGGCATTAGGAACACCTGTCCAATATTCTGTTGGTCCTCCGCGTGCCGCCAAAACAGCGTCGACCCACCGAGGCATGAACTCTACATGACCCCTGAAGGTGTCCTGCGGTATCTGGCGCCAAGACATTAGCGGCAACTCCCGTAAGTTGCACAGTGGAGCCGTCGTGATTTGGACTTATTGGTGCGGCGCATTCCTCTGGCGCTCAATTGGATTGATATGTGGGGAATTTGGAGGCCGGAGCAGTCTGGTCTTCCCACAATGCATCTCAATGCCATGACTTCCCCAGGTAAACAGGGCACACGGCCGTTCACGTGATGTAAAGGTCAACGGGACTCATCGTACCAGGTGACCTAGTCAACATGATAAAATTAACATGACTTTGACGAAATGGGACACTTCACTCTTGCCCGAAGTGATCTGTTTGACTGTTTTATTAATGTTTAATATTTCACACAACTACAAGGCAGTAAATGATATAGTGACTATCTGTTACCATGATGAAGCGCCTTCTGCTGCTTTAACAACAAATTAGAAATTGATGAAGCAAGTTAGTGTTTAATGATTCCCAAAAACCAGCGCTCAGATAAAGTCATTGTCTTGAATTACAGCTAATCTATAGAAAAGACAAATGCCTAAAAAAAATCAAACAGGATCTCTAGGCATGTAAAATAGGATACATTTTTTAAGCTCACAGGACAACAACTTTACATGTAAATTTTTTCCCGGTTATGTTCTTTTTTCGCTCCAATCCTGATAGACACTTTTTTACTACACTCCCTTGAGAAACAAGGCAGCCAGCAGAGTATATACGATCCTCAGGTAATATAAAACACATAGACGGAGAACCATAGAGACAGATGGAATGCAGGTACGAGACATAGGTAATGACATTTGCACAATGCTTCTACCACACATGCGCACACACACACACGCGTGCACTCACGCACGCACGCACGCACGCACACAGTCCCAGTTGGACTGCAGGTACTCTACCTCCCACAGTTGGTGACTTCCTGTTGTCTGGGGATGGATGAGAAAGTCTGTTTGAGGAAGTTGCTTCTCTTCCTACCCCTGTGATTGGTGAAAGATGGACTCGTCTCTTTCATGGAGCGAGGATGGGGGTTGGGTCGTCTGCCCCGCAGGAACCTACCTACTGGAACCGTGGGGAGGCTGTTTAGAAGCTGGCATCTCTGGGGGAGTTGAATGTCTTTATCTTCCCTGGAGAGAAGGGAGAATCGAAATGGGAGTGTACGTGTGCGTGCGTGCTTGCCTGTGTGTGTGTGTGTGTGTGTGTGTGTGTGTGTGTGTGTGTGTGTTTGTCTGTGTGTGATCATTTGAATGTCCATGCGACAATCGCAGTATATCTGCAAGAAAATACCAGCTCCCAGTGCAGATCAGTCAAATGTGTTAATGCATTCATGTACTAGTAAATCCCCATGACCCGTCTGGCCTCTCGTTCCCGATGCCTCTCCGTTTTAAATCACGCCACTGTATTTCTCATTTGCCCGACAGAATGCAAGCGATTCCCGCTGCCAGAAGTCATTTCAGGTGGCCCTCTCCAGAGAACCACTAAGGGACCGGCGGATAGATAAAGAGGAGAATGAAGAGGGGACAGACAGAGAGAAAATTGTCAATTAACCTTGATGAAGTTGAAGCCGAATCTACAACGGAGGGGGGAGGATGTTGCCGAACACTATGCCGCGTCTTGTGGGCGGTAAGCACTATGTTTTCCTAGCGGATTGACACGACGGAAAAGCTCGATGATCTGATGGGGAAACGATGCTTCAGCGCTTCAAAGGCAAGTTTCCCAACAGCACTCGTATCAGTGGCTGATCTGAGACCAGTCTTCGGGAGGCATACGATCTGAGCTCCGGAGGGAGTCCGACAGCCACCATTATTCTAACAATACGCTCCCAGAGTTTGGTTGCCGTCGCCCCACGTGGAGTCGTTATGTTCGTCTTTCGCGACATATTGAGGTACTAGCGACACGTTTATCTCTCTCCGAAAATCTGGCTTGGTTGATTACTTGGGTTAAACAGCAGATGTTCACAACCAATCGTATGCTGTACTCTTTTTTGTTTGTACACATTGCAATGTGTCACACCAATGTACAGCTATGTTACAAATAAACAGATCGTATGTTATGATTGCTAGTATACTGTTAGCTAGTACTGTCTACATGAAATTAGCATATTTAACAAATTGCATTTAATGTTAGATTTCAGGTCAGCTGTCACAGTACTGTGGATAATGTTAAGGTTAGAATACAACCAAGGTTAAGTTTAGGTCTCACAGTCCTGGGGCTAAAGATAAGGTTAGAAAACAACAGAAGTTAAGTTTAGGTCTCACAGTTCTAACCCTAATGTTAAGGTAAGAAAACAACAAAGGTTAAGTTTAGGTCTCACATTTTTAGGGCTAACGTTAAGGTAAGAAAACAACAACGATTTGGTTAAGGTTAGGCATGAAAGAATTAAGGTTATGGGTTAATGTCAGAAAAATCCACAAATAGATTTCAACTTAAAAAGCATTGCCATCGAGGTGTAAAGTGTTTTAGCACGTCCAGCAAACACAACCAAATTGTCTTCCCAAGCAGTCAAGGTGGCTCTAAATGCACTCACCACTGCCTGTTTGTCTGTCTGAACCCAAACGTAATAAAACACACCGTAAGAAAATGTCTCTCAAAGATATCCGTGAACTCACTTGCATATAAAACCAAAACTGGCCTGCACGAACACCTTAAAAGTCTTATATGAGCCTCCCTGTCTTTCATTATAATATAAATGTGTGTGTGAAAAAGTAAATGTCACCCCGATAAAATTGCGTAGATTTTTAATTAACACCGCCAACTGCGAGTTGCAGAATGAGTTACTGTAGGCGCAGATAATTGGTTCACGAAATGCCATCACTTACCGATACATCCTAAGGCAATAGCGAAACAAGAATGAAGAGAAGCTGTAATGTGCTAGTAAAAAAAAATCACCAATCAAGAAGGCTTGGATAATAAGATAGACCAGCCTGAAATCTTCACAAGGCACCCAAATATTATAACCACTTACAAAACAAAGAACCGTCAGGAATATAAGGAAATATATCATATAGATTACTGCATTTTGAGCACAGAGTTCGTGTGGCTGAGTGAGACTCGTTAACCTGCCGTTTGCAGCGACCATATTTGGGTAAGGGCGACATGGGCAGCCACCACGGACGACCTGTGTCTGACTCTGGGTCAGTTCATGATGACTGAGTGGGGACCCAGTTTGTGAGCTAGGCAGACTACCGCATGGGAAGGGAGAGTGAGTGCACCTTTAACTTTAGCATCGATGAAATTGACAAAATTGGTCACGCAACAAAATGCTAACTATTAACTGGTTCATGAGACTCAGAATATATAGTTTCATTCATTTCATTTTTTTTCCTGAGTTATATAAAACCTGTTTTCGTCTTGACTCTTGGTTGACAGTTTTGGGGGATGAGTAATGTTTTGATACCAATGTGCCAAATCAACACAAATGAATTAGAAAAAGTCTAAAGCCCGAGGTGCCTAGTTGAGGAAATAGAGAATAGAAGAGGATAAACGGCCAACAAGATAACGGTATGCGGATATGAGTATGTCATCTCTTTATGAGTATAGCATTATGCATGCAATGTAATAGCAAAATATGCTATGCTATTACACATGCTAGCATTTCAGAAAGTGTCATCATGATAACGTGTGTATCCTGCAGCGAAACGATTACAACCTAACGAGCACAATCTTAAATTTAACTTATATTGATGTCACATCAAAAAGTTTTTCTGTGATTGTATTGACCTAACTTAAAAAAGTGTCTACATTATGCTGATTCTGTATTTTGTTGTGATATATTGAGCCTTTTGGGGTGTCAAACTCCTAGAGTCAGTCAAGAGGTGTACGATTAATCTGGTTCTTGTTTTGAAAATTAAATGCATACATTGTTCATTTATTAAATAATACCATTTTAATACGTAATAATAACCAATGCATTTAGAACGTCAAACATAACGTATTTAATTGAGAATTGATGGCGGTTTGGGATATGTTTTTGTGAAAGCTTTCAAATTAGCAATAACACCAGAACATAATTTCACATGAAAAGACACGCCAACCCAGACAAGCTGTTTGGCGCCGTTCTGTAATGCATACGCATGGAGAGAAAAAACACGTATGAAGTCTGGCTGCGGCTGAGTGACTTCGTCCACCAACTTCAATCAGAGTCTCACATTTAAAACCCCATATGGGCATGCAGATATCCGCGGCTCTGTGATACTCATTAATAGGCCTCTATTCTCCAGACTAAAGGCGCAGCTCTCCATCCGGTCCCTGAGTTCCACTCGCTTTGTAAATGTGCGCGAGACAGCCGGTTTAATTGCCGAAATGAGACATTCCGCGGATTTAGCAAATGTACAGTTACTGTACAAAATGAAAAAAAAAACGAATTTCTCAGTAAATTTTTTTTCCCAATTTCCCAATCTTTGTTCTGTACTCTGCCAAAGCGTATCATGCTGAGAAATTGAGGAATTTCCATTGGCATGTTCTAGGACGACACTATATTTTTTATATATTATCCATATATTTTTTATCAGCTGCAGCAAATGTCTATGTCGTGAAAACTAAATTGGCTAGTTTGGCTGTCTGTAAAGGAACGGGTGGAATCTAGGCTTTAGTCTGCTGGTACAATACAGTAGTAGGCCATAAATAATTGAATACTCCCACATTCCCACCAATGCCTGATTGAGGTAGTTGGATGAAGTAGAATATCTTTGAGATCATCATTAATAGAATATCCATATGATTTATTTACATTGAGCGTTGTCTAATTGCGTGGAAAGAATACAACACGCCTGGCGGTGTGCTCTGTGAAAGTGCCGCAATAAGATACCCCAAATCCCAGTTTTGAGGTATTACCTCTGCACTTCATTCTAGAAAATGCAAAAAAGGCTACATTTGACCTTTTTTTGCAATGATTGCATCAAGGGACCTACACAGAGAGATTCACGTTTTAATAAGCCGATTGCCAGTTAGAAATCTTCTACAGTATCGCAGCTACATGAATTTACGACTTCTACTGCGACACGATAAGATCCTATCGGGTCTACAGAAGTGACAAATGAATCAAGAATCTACTCAGATGGAAGTGTGATTTTCCCTAACTAGATGGACGTCTACTTTGCGAAGCACCAGGCAGTGAATGTCACCAATGTGGAAGTATTGATATGCCACCTCTTTTGAAGCTCCTAATCCCCCCCGTGAGATTGGACGAAATAAGAAGACTGTCCTAGGTGACTTCACTATCACGGGTAGCTGACGGCAGACTCGGTAGTCACAGACCTGTCGCAGATCTCACCGAGCTGTTCTGATTGCTATCAGAACGCCGCCTGATCCACCGAGGCATATTTTGGAGGTGAACACATTCACGGGCCGACGATCGCAATTGAGCTTGCAGGCGTCCAACTTGACAACGGGAGCCGTTAAAATGCAATGATGCGGTACCAGACACCTTGTGAGTCTCCTAGACACTGTCGGTCTGCCATGACCAAGACCAGAACTGTTCAATGGTGCCGCTCTCCTGCGTGGCAGCGTCTTCACTGCTGTGCGTTGCGCCCAAAATTCGATGGTCTTTACACATTACACAATGTTCGGCGATGTTTTATAAAAGTTACAAGGCGCACAAATCAGCGTAGTGTTGTGATATCGTGCAATAACTAAATGCAGGAGGTGTGTGCGTGCACGTTAAATGGTGTGTTTGTGTGGCTGGCATTAACCAGGTCGGTTCTGGCGATGCCGTCCACAGTGCCCCTGTAGAGCCCTTCACAGCTCAGTGGACTGGCAACCCCCCTCCCATTAGGACTGCCCCCCCAACCCCCCATTAGTAGGATTACCTAACAACGGCAGTTGGACCGGCATGTTCTATACACGGGTCTCATCCTGCCAACAGTCACTCTTGATTTCCGTTTACCTGGTCGCTATCGGGGACGCATCAGCAAACTACACTGATGGTTTGGGGAGGAGGGGAGGAGACGTAGAGAGGAGAACGGGGGAGATGAACGATGGGGGAGGAGATGGACATTACTCCTTTGCACTATTCAGATAGATACTACATATTCTATATTTGCCCAGTACATGTCTACTACACAGGGTCTCTTGACTGTGTGAGTTGTTTTTGCTTAAACGTGTGTTCTAAATACTCCAGCTAGTGGTCAGAAAAAATCCTTGTGTGTGTGAACAGATGTGGTGAATAAAGCTGATTGTGATTCTTAGAGGAGATAGGGAAGAAAAAGAGAAGAGGAGATGGGAGGAGAAGAGGAGATGGGAGGAGAAGAGGAGATGGGAGGAGAAGAGGAGATGGGAGGAGAAGAGGAGATGGGAGGAGAAGAGGAGATGGGAGGAGAAGAGGAGATGGGGAGATGGGAGGAGGAAAGAAGATGGGGAAGAAAAAGAGAAGAGGAGATGGGAGGAGGAGAGGAGATGGGAGGAGAAGAGGAGAGAAGATGGGGAAGAAAAAGAGAAGAGGAGATGGGAGGAGGAGAGGAGATGGGAAAAGGAGAGTAGATGGGAGGAGAAGAGGAGATGGGAGGAGAAGAGGAGATGGGAGGAGAAGAGGAGATGGGGAAGAAAAAGAGAAGAGGAGATAGGAGGAGAAGAGGAGATGGGAGGAGAAGAGGAGATGGGAGGAGAAGAGGAGAGAAGATGGGGAAGAAAAAGAGAAGAGGAGATGGGAGGAGGAGAGGAGATGGGAGGAGAAGAGGAGATGGGAGGAGAAGAGGAGATGGGAGGAGGAGAGAAGATGGGGAAGAAAAAGAGAAGAGGAGATGGGAGGAGAAGAGGAGATGGGAGGAGAAGAGGAGATGGGAGGAGAGGTGAGAAAATGGGGCAGAGAAGAAATGGGGGAGGGGGAGAAGAGAGGGTGGAGGAGTAGTGGACATGTTGGATGCATGGGAGATGGGGTCCTGTGGAGTTCATGTCTATCCATGTTGGTGCCGTTTTGGGGCACGGTGGAGAACCAACAGCGTACCAATCAGTGTATATATTCTGTATATATATATATATATATATATATATATTAAACAGCCATAGCAATGTAGAAAAATGTCAAGGCTTTCATCCAAAAGGCAGCGAGTGTCACGGATCCGTACAGGTGAAGTGCAGAAGGAGCGAGATGCAGAGCCAGATAATCACGTTCGTCGTATTTAATTGTAGTCTACAACAAACATAGAACAACGAACGGACAAAACTATACTGACGATAAATGAAATGCGCTTACACAAAGCGACTTGTACATTTACAAACACAACAGTATCAATAGGACTTATACACAACACTCACCTACAACGACACGTAACGTAAAATAATATCAAGCACCAGTGAACCTAACCAGGGGACTTAAATAGCCTACTGATACAAACCTATGCCCGGTGCTTAATTAACCCAACTCAAAACAGCTGTGCTCCTAATTACAATATACATACACAGAAGTGCTCTCCCAACCACCCTGTGTACAGCACAGCTCACCCAATATGTTACAGTATCCCCCACTAAAAGGCTGGCTTCCAGATAGCCTAACCAAAAGGGAAGGGGAACAGAGGAGACATATATTGTCCGTTCAACCCGGAGGCGGGCCGGGACAGTTAGTCCAGCCCTCTTTGGGCGTTCGACAGTCTGCAGCAATCTTGGGCGGCAGCCATCGTGGGCGTCGTGGCGGCGGCCATCGTGGGCGTCGTGGCGGCGGCCATCGTGAGCGTAGTCGTGGCGGCGGCCATCGTGAGCGTAGTCCTGGCGGCGGCCATCGTGAGCGTAGTCCTGGCGGCGGCCATCGTGAGCGTAGTCCTGGCGGCGGCCATCGTGAGCGTAGTCCTGGCGGCGGCCATCGTGAGCGTAGTCGTGGCGGCGGCCATCGTGAGCGTAGTCGTGGCGGCGGCCATCGTGAGCGTAGTCGTGGCGGCGGCCATCGTGAGCGTAGTCGTGGCGGCGGCCATCGTGAGCGTCGTCGTGGCGGCGGCCATCGTGAGCGCGTCGTGGCGGCGGCCATCGTGGCGTCGTCGTGGCGGCGGCCATCGTGAGCGCGTCGTGGCGGCGGCCATCGTGAGCGTAGTCGTGGCGGCGGCCATCGTGAGCGTAGTCGTGGCGGCGGCCATCGTGAGCGTCGTCGTGGCGGCGGCCATCGTGGGCGTCGTCGCGGCGCGGCCTTCGTGGGCGGCGTCATGCGGCAGCCATTGTGGGCGGCGTGCGGCAGCCATTGTGCGATGCGGCAGCCATTGTGGGCGGCGATGCGGCAGCCATTGTGGGCGGCGTGCGGCAGCCATTGTGGGCGGCGTGCGGCAGCCATTGTGGGCGGCGTGCGGCAGCCATTGTGGGCGGCGTGCGGCAGCCACTGTGGGCGGCGATGCGGCAGCCATTGTGGGCGGCGTGCGGCAGCCATTGTGGGCGGCATGCGGCAGCCATTGTGGGCGGCGATGCGGCAGCCATCTTGGGCGCGGGCGTGACGGCGGGGGCCATCGTGGACGCTGGCGTGACGGCGGGGGCCATCGTGGACGCTGGCGTGACGGCGGCAGCCATCTTGGGCGCTGGCGTGACAACGGCAGCCATCTTGGGCGCTGGCGTGACGACGACGGCAGCCATCTTGGGCGCTGGCGTGACGGCAGCAGCCATCTTGGGCGCGGGCGTGACGGCGGGAGCCATCGTGGACGTGGGCGTGACGACGGGAGCCATCTTGGGCGCTGGCGGGACGACGGCAGCCATCTTGGGCGCTGGCGGGACGGCAGGAGCCATCGTGGACGCTGGCGTGACGGCGGCAGCCATCTTGGGCGCTGGCGTGACGGCAACAGCCTTCTTTGGCGCTGGCGTGACGGCGGCAACCATCGTGGACGCTGGCGTGACGGCGGGAGCCATCGTGGACGCTGGCGTGACGGCAACAGCCATCTTGAGCGCTGGCGGGACGGCGGGAGCCATCGTGGACGCTGGCGAGACGGCGGCAGCCATCTTGAGCGCTGGCGGAACGGCGGGAGCCATCGTGGACGCTGGCGGGACGGTGGCAGCCATCTTGGGCGCTGGCGGGACGACGGCAGCCATCTTGAGCGCTGGCGGGACGACGGCAGCCATCTTGAGCGCTGGCGGGACGGCAACAGCCATCTTGAGCGCTGGCGGGACGGCGGGAGCCATCGTGGACGCTGGCGAGACGGCGGCAGCCATCTTGGGCGCTGGCGGGACGACGGCAGCCATCTTGAGCGCTGGCGTAACGGCGGGAGCCATCGTGGACGCTGGCGTGACGGCGACCATCTCAGGCGCAGGCGTGGTGGCGACCATCTCAGGCGCTGGCTCCTGTAAGTCCAGCCATGTCCTCCACCACGTCCTAATAATGGCAGTGGGCTGGTCATCCAACCCCTCCGGGGGTTTTTCTGTCCCTGACGTCGGCGGCAGAAAAGGGTCTTCCCACGGCGGGGGTAGTGGCTGTAGCTCCAGGGGTTTTCCTCCCCCTGTCTGCAGCCCCGGAGCAGTGGGTGGCCGTTCCTGCAGCACCAGGACCGTGGGTGTTCTCTCCGCGGTCCTCCCGGAACACCTCCTTAGCTCCCCCCCAAAAACCTTCTTGGGACGCCTTCGGGGTGCCCTCTTGCCTTCCTCCGGGAAGGACCGCGGACCCGATGTAATCAGCCCTGATAGCTGCATAGGTGGTTCGTAGCCAAAGTAAGCGCGGAGACGCCTATACTCCTCCTGGGGTGTCTCCGGCTTAAACCAGTCCCACTGCTCCGTGGGGCGACGGTAGGAGAAAATCTCCCCGGAGGTGTAGCAATAATCTCCGGGGAAACCTCCCTCCGTCAGGCTCTGCTCGCTCATTTCGTCGGCTTGATATTCTGTCACGGATCCGTACAGGTGAAGTGCAGAAGGAGCGAGATGCAGAGCCAGATAATCACGTTCGTCGTATTTAATTGTAGTCTACAACAAACATAGAACAACGAACGGACAAAACTATACTGACGATAAATGAAATGCGCTTACACAAAGCGACTTGTACATTTACAAACACAACAGTATCAATAGGACTTATACACAACACTCACCTACAACGACACGTAACGTAAAATAATATCAAGCACCAGTGAACCTAACCAGGGGACTTAAATAGCCTACTGATACAAACCTATGCCCGGTGCTTAATTAACCCAACTCAAAACAGCTGTGCTCCTAATTACAATATACATACACAGAAGTGCTCTCCCAACCACCCTGTGTACAGCACAGCTCACCCAATATGTTACAGCGAGCTGCAACTGTGTCCTTATAATTCGATTTAATATTAATTTCACATCTTTTCAGCAATCTCGAGATTATACCGGGGAAGTCAGAAATAGAACGCCCAGACTGTTTCTGTACCCACACAGAATAAATGACCTTACGCCCACTCTGAGCTAGTTTACAGAACATATCCCCAGCCATCTATTTAATGGAGCTGAAAGACATTGGAGAAGAGGGTCCGGGTTAGAACTGGGATGACCTGGTACCAGACCCAGCCCTGCCCTAAATCCTTTACTTTCTTATTGGCTGACACAAGTTCCGGGTAAAGGTCAGCAAATACAGCTCTTCCGCCATAACCCTGAACACTGGGGCTCCCCAAGGCTGCTTCAGGCCTGATTTCCAACACAGACAATGAATCCAATGAAGAAGATTGTGAGTTTTGGTTTGAAAAATACCAACATACATGAAGGAGCTGGACGGAGTTAAACAGAACCGAGAGGAGCGAGGCTGTTATCTGACCTGCGTTCTGACTGCCGTAAACGTTTTGGACATAATTTACTGGATTTGTGAATTTGTTCGATTGTTCTTCCCTTTTGTGTTTTATGTCAGTAGCTTAGTTAAACTAAAACTGTTTGATGTCAGTAGCTTAGTTAAATTAACGTTGTGTTTTGTGTCAGTAGCTTAGTTAAATTAACGTTGTGTTTTGTGTCAGTAGCTTAGTTAAACTAAAACTGTGTTTGATGTCAGTAGCTTAGTTAAAATAAAACTGTGTTTGATGTCAGTAGCTTAGTTAAATTAACGTTGTGTTTTGTGTCAGTAGCTTAGTTAAACTAACACTGTGTTTTATGTCAGTAGCTTAGTTAAACTAAAACTGTGTTTGATGTCAGTAGCTTAGTTAAATTAACGTTGTGTTTTGTGTCAGTAGCTTAGTTAAACTAAAACTGTGTTTGATGTCAGTAGCTTAGTTAAATTAACGTTGTGTTTTGTGTCAGTAGCTTAGTTAAACTAACACTGTGTTTTATGTCAGTAGCTTAGTTAAACTAACACTGTGTTCATGAGCTGACACACAATTACGCAACCGTTAAAATGAACACTATGAAAAGCTCACATTTTTCCGGAAGCTACTACAGTTCAGAGACGTGCTGGCATTTCAGACAGAGCTGCAATCCGGACAGTTAGAAGGGAGATGAATCGGAAAAGCAGTCGTTTAACTGACAGGAACGAGGAAAACAAAACATCAACCACAATAGCACCGTCTGAAGACGAGGGGGACGACGTGTCTGGAGTGTCTACGGAGTGTGACAGGACGGGACAATTAGTATCACCGTGGCGAACATTTCACTGGTCACATGAAGGATAGTTGAGGCAGCGCTGGACGTGAGATATGATATGTTAATTCTCCCATTGTTTCATCTCTCCGTCTCTGTCTGCGTACAGTACTGTACTGAAACATTGTAGCTGAAGCAGACGGAGGCCTGGGTAGGTGTTGACAGTTTCCTTTGGTGATGAAATAGGCTGCGTCCCAGTTGACTCCCTATTTGCTTACTATTGTGGCGCACTGCCTCCGATCAGAGCATTCATAGTCATTTGTTCACACACAGTGCACTTGCGGAGGATATTGTTTTATTGTCGGTGCCAACAAGGTCTAATGTTTCCGCGTTATCTTGCGGCCAAGGGAAACCAGCGCAAGCAAATAAAACCTGTTTTTGCGTTAAACAACTGTTAGCGTTACGTCTTCCAATTGTGGCCAGAAATCGAAAGATGTGCTCCAGCTAACTCGAGATGAAACTATTGGTAATTTGGCTTCCTCTCTATAATTAATTTAACCCATTTAATCATTTTAAATTACTTCTTACCAAAGGAAAGAACACTGAAGACTGAAAGCTATTTCTGGGGAGGGTAGCTCGATTGCACTAAGAGCAGCTCGAAGATGAAGTGTGTTGCAAGTCCAGCAAAACATCAGAGGAAAAAAGGCCCTGGCTATGCTGTTTCATGTACTCTAGAATAGTTACCCCGTCAATTTCCCGATCAGTTACCCCGTCAGTTACCCTGTCAGTTAACCCGTCAGTTTCGCCGTCAGTTTCCCCATCAGTTACCCCGTCAGTTACCCTGTCAGTTAACCCGTCAGTTTCCCCGTCAGTTAACCCGTCAGTTTCCCAGTCAGTTTCCCCGTCTGTTACCCCGAGGACACAGCTATGCTGCCTGTCAGTCTAGGACTTGTATGAGACATTTGAAATAGGGGAAACCTCTGGGAAGATAAGGAACTAATGTGCTCACACAGTCAGTCGGTTTCAAAGGACTTCCTGATTGGGATCTTTGTACTGTAGCCCAGAAGTCTTGTCCGCACTGATACATACAATTTAAGCACATCTTTTTAGACTTGGGGGAACAGTGACCAAAGAATAAACCGATTCAAGTGACCATAGAATAAACCGATTCAAGTGACCATAGAATAAATCGATTCAAGTGACCGTAGAATAAACCGATTCAGGTGACCATAGAATAAACCGATTCAAGTGACCATAGAATAAATCGATTCAAGTGACCGTAGAATAAACCGATTCAGGTGACCATAGAATAAACCGATTCAAGTGACCATAGAATAAATCGATTCAAGTGATTATAGAATAAACCGATTCAAGTGACCATAAAATAAACCGACAAATATTCTGTCAATTTTGGCCTAAGTCGTATTGGTAAACACAGTTAAAATACCCGATAACGGGCCGTTTAAAATGTACTAGATTAAATTGTATCTATATCTTGTGTGATTTAAAATGCCTCATGAAAACACAGCCAGTTTTAAGACTGTATGACCTTTGCTAAAGGCACCCTGATGGGATGTACGTGTGCACTGATGCATTGTCACTAGATGTAGACGATCCTATAAAAGAATACCACAGAGCACTATAAATATAAAAGAAATCGGTTTAAAAAAAATATTACTCTGAAAATAACGTAATGGAACAAATTAAACAATTCAATGGCAGAATAAAACAACGTATTCAAGACCACAGAGCATTGTGTAAACGTGCGAAATTATAAAGAAAGAAAAACGCTACTTGAGGACGACTCTGACTTCTCCGACTACTATTATTAAACCATTCAGACGGGTAATCCCAATCTGAACAACTATGTCATTTATTCACGGTTACGTCGACTGAAGAATTCATACATTTTGTGTTACATTCAAACTTAACTTACTTTTCCATACACTTTGGTTAATAATTCTCACAAGGAGATTCCTACAGGCACTGGCTCTTAAGAGTAACCTCGATCCACCAGTGTGCGTGTATAAAGATATGTCCAGCCAAGACGAGACGAGAATCGATTAACTGACCTCCCATTTCAGAGCGAGCGCTGTGAGGATCTGGGTTAGAGCCGCCCTGTTGACTCGGCTGGTGTAGTGGTGCGAGGTGATAAACAGCCGGTAATTTGGCATTTATGACAGGTTCTGGGCCCACGTCAAAGGCTGCCTCTTTTCCCTCTTTATTTCCGGCGAGGCGCCTCTCTGTAGAGTACAGTAGCAAGCCTCCAAACGCTGGGCTTAGTTGGCAAGCACAAGACAGGGAAATAATGGAACACCAGCTGCCCCGTGGGGGTTTAGGAGAAAAGTGAGCGACTGTGCTCCCACTGCAAACCAATTAGCGAATGACTCCCTGCACCCTGCTCTTGGAAACAGAACAGGGGAGCATTCTGGGAAATGAGAACCAGTAACAACTCTTCGTGTGTGTGTCTTTCTGTGTGCGGAAATACAGTTGTGTTTTGTGTGTGGGTGTTAATTTTGTTTGGGGGTTTGTCCTTCTTCTTCTTCACTTTCTTATTGCAATAGATTATCCACTTCACATGAGATGCCTCACTACCAGGGAGCTTTAGAAGAGTCTCTACAGTCAGAAGTCAGAGTCCAAACAAGGTTTTACAATATGTTTCTATACCTTAAGGGATGCTGCAGAAATAACAGGCAGTCACACGGACTCGCACGGGGGGGGGGGGGCATTTCTGAGGACGGGTACGACCTAACAGCGCGTGTTCCTGTTCCTCTGTGGGTTGATGCCAGTCCAGCAGAAGGCTGTCAGCAGTGCATCGCAGTGAAAGAGGTACTAAACAAACCTTCTACGGATGACATCTGTCGACATGTTGTGGTGGTGCCTCTGTATGGCCTTATTAAGTGTACAGGCGTGTGTGAGTGTGTGTGTGTGTGTGTGTGTGAGTGTGTGTGTGTGTGTGTGTGTGTGTCTATAACGGCAGGCAGGGTAGCCCATCGTATTAATAGCACTGTAGTCTGGAAAGCTGGATACAAAAAGGAAGCTTTGTTCCCACCTCACATTTTCCCACATGATTTTCTCTGTAGTTTGACTAAATACAAGTGAGACGTCCCCGCTCTAGACTACTGTAACAACGAATGTGTCCAACCAAATGAACAAACAAACATAAAAATATTTTATATAATTCCCTTCTAACACGCACGATCAGTTATTTACGACACATAAAATATTTATTAACTAACAACATACAATTTAGTCACGGATAGTCTACCCTTAAAAGACTAAATTCAATTATACAGTTTATTCCTGGTGTGTTCACTTTCAAAAACCTGTTTATTACAAACGTCCCTGGCTGACGGGTTACGACCTCCCTTCAGGTAATCTCGGTAAGAGTTCACCTGGCAAAGTGATGTTTTCAACTGAATAGACGTGCGCTGGCAGCAGCGAGGAGAGCTGCAATCTTATCCAATTAAAATCAATGCATGAAAGGCTGGTTTTGAGCAATAATAACACAATGTATACTCTTCTATGCGACAGTGACTCAGTGGTTCCCAACCTTCTACGGTAACTCTACCACTGTCAACATTTTGCTTTTCCTTGAGTATCCCTAAACTACTGCTCTAGAGTATTATACCAGTTAGCCTTCCTAAGTACCTCCTGTGGAGACGACAAGAAACCCCAGAAGTCTGGGGCCTGAACATTAAGACATTATTCTCACCTGTCACACAACGGTCACCATTACTACAACCAGTTGATGCTATAGCGACGGCCAGCTCTGCTAACAATGTGCTTGTCTGTGTACATATGAGTTAGCACGTTTATCTGCGGTGCAGTATTATATAAAGACAGCGTTGCCACCTTTAGCTTTTATTTTGTCTGACAGTTTTCACAGCAACTCCCAACAAATCAGAAACTGGAATGTTGTCTTCTAATGCGTCCCTTTAAATGACTTCAACTAAAGTGTATGTAAACCTCTGACTCTGACAGTATATATCATTCCAGAGTATAGTACGGCATGCTCTTTGGTTATTTGAATCTTGAAACCCACCGGGTGAAGGTAGGAGCCAACGCGCTCCCCTTGGTCGTTCGCAGAATGAATCATTGGCAAAATGAAAACAATGAAACAAAACACAGTCAGACAGATAGACCGATAATGGTTCCTCGTGCCAATCACCACATTTCACCGGGGATGAGATTGATTGGTGGTGGGCGGCGGAGGAAATTAACATTTGTATTATTTTAAAACGAAAATGAATAATTATGTTTCCGGGTGCATCGCGTTCGGCATAAACACGGCAAAGTGGGCCGGGAAAATGTATTCATGTGGAATCTGTATCCGTGCACTTCCCCTTGTGCTTTTGTCTGTACAGGCGGTGCTGAAATCACGGTGTCACGCCTCATATTTCAACTGTACGGGATCCCAGCCCGTCCTGCTATTTTACCACAGACGGGAAAATATGCGTTTTCTCCACGACTTCTCTTTTCTCCTCAGTACCTGACTTCCACAGATGATTCACATTACATTTGACCAGCAGCTACTTGCATTGGAAACACTGAGGCGGGGAAGGATGAAAGCGAGAGAGACAGAACGAGAGAGAGATAGACAGGGAGAGAGAGGGAGAGATAGAGAGGGAGAGAGAGGGAGAGAGAGAGGGAAGGGGGGATGTCTGATGCTATTTTTAGACGTGAGCTGAGTGAGTCATTCAGAGCAGTGCTCAAAATGAGACCCGAACACGGAGTTTGGGAGAAACAAAGTGATGTAGATGACACACATTCAGATGGGCGGATCCCGTCTAATCAGCGCGTGACAGATGTGTCTGTTTATAACGACGAGGCTAGGTACATCGTAAATAATAGGGGCCAGCATAGGCTTATAAATGCATGCCAAGTTTGTTTCTCGTTATTGTGAGTCGATGGAAAAGCTGTTTCGTTTGCAGCTCCGCTCTGCGGATGATGCAGATCACTGATCACTGTCTGTATTTTCGACCCCGTTTGAGTAGCGTACAGATTTAGTAATGCTTCGATGAAATTCAGCAAATGCCCCGTTTCTACGGAGTTTTAAATACATATTGTACTTACAGGTACCTGAGGATCCGGCATGCAATTCAAGTGAGAACCGACTAACATACAACCATTTTGAATTAAAGTTAAAGTGCTTAACCGGCGTTAAGTAAATGCTAGGCACTTTAATCTAAATTAAGCTCTCAAGGTAAATTGATTTAATTCAACTTAAATCTGTTGTTCATTCATGTCGACAGGAGACGGTACTAGGATTATGCAGAAAGCGCAGACGCACGATGACAGTTTGCACAAATGTAACCATACGAAGATGTGTTGTCATTACTGCAGCGTCATAAGCATGCCCCGTGGCTCGCAGTCGTGGTCGAACGTTTCAGCCGTCAAGTCCTTGACCTAATCTCTGGAGAGATACTGTTGTTTGTAAACCACCTGACCAGAATCAGGTCACATGAGATGAGTGGGATTATGCGAGGATTTCCTGTGTTTGGATTTTTCTAATATACACCATAATCTTCGCTGGTTATTCGGTCGTATTCCAACGTAGCTTTTTTTCTCCCTGATTTTTTTGTAATGGAAGGTGACATTCAGCCGGGAAGCTTCAGCTCTGGCATTAGCAGGCGTGGACGTTGATGTGAATAGTGCATACTTGGTTAGGTTCCATTTTCATGCAGGGTTATCGAGGTCCGCCCAATGAGATCTGGTACCAGATAGCAGCGGTCTGGTGGGTGTGGTCGGTTTGGTCATTCGGCCACATGCCAGTCACTCTCATCATGTGAGTTTCCCATAGGTCAACAGAAACACGCCTTCTGCAAACAAGACAAAACGTGGATTCAATCACCGCTTGCTTACCCATTCATCACCTCAATAAAACTCAGATCACCTACCCGATGACCTATCAAATGTCATTCACTTTACTTTTCGCCGGCAGTAAGGAAAAGCGCCAGCCGAGTTAGGCTTCGGTTTGGACTCCGCCGTCTCCACTTCCTCGATGGCTTGCTGTTCTCTTTGAATCGTAATGCAGCATACGTTTGGGCGATTCATAAGAGGATACACGGCCGGCTGATTAAGAACCCTTTATGTAAGTCTCAAACATTTGAACTGTATTCCCTATCATTCTATTTGGAATCATCTTCCTGAGCACTGTAGGGGCCTTATCTCGGTTCTTCGCTCCCTTTTTATGTTTGCATTACTCTCCGCTGCCCGGGCTGATATTTCGGCAGGGATGAGGTACAGTAATTGTATTTCTAACCCTCTGAAGTTAAACTGAAATATGCGGAGAACCGGCTCTTTGTTGAAAAGGAAATAACTGTGCCGGGGAATTTTTTCTTAAGTTGCTATCACGAAAAAGGACGAAGGCTCTTACATTTTTTAGGAAGCTCTGTGTTTTCCATGAAGCCGTGCTTGTGTTCACCTGCAAATGAAAAAGTACTAATGATCGAAATGTCGCGGCTCTTTTGGCGTATTCTTCACTCATTAAACATTTGGTAAAAAAAAGTGCCACGTTGTCGTAATTAAAACGGTTACAATTTCCACCTGTGAGCACTACCCCTTTTGTAATAGACGCAGCCAATCAAACAGTGTGGAAACACCTCGTATGGCTGCCGGACAACTCCACGGCGCGTTCTATCCGACAGCTCCGCCTAACAGACACGCCCCCTACTGTGTTGGCACAGTGCGTACAACCAACCGGTTCATCAGCTGCGGTAATTGCCGAACACCACAAATGTACCCCGCGGGGGATCACGTTGAGCGCCGGGAACTTGGACGAGAGCCCCTGAACGCGGGCGTTCGTCAGCGAGAACGACGGCGTCAATTTGGACACTCCACGCACACAACCCTAGAAGCACACTGGAAATACATTATGCGACCGAGCGCTACCCGTTGCCACCTCCCGGCGCCCGCCGCTCTTTGTGCCCGCTACGTAGTGTGGCCGTTTAAATACGGTACCTACGCCACTCTGTGTCTGACACCCCGGTGGGTTTTCCTGACAGTAAGGAGTCATTTCAGGCTGTGAAAAACATCCCTAAACAGCAGCCAGTGGATCACTCAGCCCACCGCCAATATGTTCACTTAGACCCGGATATGAATTATTCACAAGTTCATTAACCTGAGCAATTTGCCTACAGGCTTCCCTCTAAGTCTAAACTCAAAAATGGCACGATTCAGGGAGCTTACCAGGAATATGGGATTTGGAAATGTAGACTGAGAAATAGGCGTAAGACGCCATGGCTGGAGAGGGGTGTGATAAGAGTTTCTCGTTGGCTTCCCTGTTAGTCGACAGACACCATACGTTCAGACAACACTGCGAATAGCCTGCTAGTTAGCTCAGCTGCGCTAGAAAGCGACGCCAGACCCAGACACACTCCTATCTCGTTATGTAAGCCTTCTGCAGTTACTTACAAGTCCGCCGACCACCCATCAATACAGGTACCTCACTGCGTGCGCGCTCAACAGAGGGCTTTAAAACCACGGCCCTATCCGAGACGGACAAGCAGGCTCCAGAGGAAATTGTTTGAAAACATCATAAACTGTCTTATCGTCAGAGACTGTGCACAGACTGTGCATTTGTTCGCTCGTTGATTTATGGCCTATTCTGTGATTTTATGTTACAGGAAACAAAATGACAGACAATGCATCAGAATAGATAAGATATACAGCCGAGCAGGACCATGTCTGGAGTACATTCTGCCAACGAGGCATATGCAGAGATTATGGATTGCATCTTCAAAGATAACAAACTCTCAGAAAACACATGGACATGACAAAAAAACGTCTGATATGTATATTTTGTGCTTCATATTCCATCAACCTGGGCCTTTATGTTAATGTCTAGACAGATGCCTCCTGAGTAAAACCCAGAGAACATTCTGCCTCAGCGTGAGACAGACATTTTTTGGTCTGATTTTTCCGAAATCAAACTATCAGTCCTGAATACAAGCAGTAGATGTGATTAAATTAAGGTATGACACATCACTTGGCAACTACCATTCCTGCTGTAATTCACGTAGTGGGAGGAGACCGGAAACGCTTCTTTGTGACTGCGAGGCTGGTCAGGATATAGCAATGAACGAATGTAGCATGAAAACACAGAGAGGTCCTTAAAGAAACCCTGATCCAGAGAGCACAGGAGCCTCAGACTGGCACAATGATTCATCTTACAGCACGACGGCATCCTGACGCACACAACCATGACAACGCCGGGTTGACCTCGGGACAAGTCTGTGAGCGTCCCTAAGTAGACCGGCCAAAGCCCGGACATGAAACCTCATCGGCGAGACCTGATTATTGCAGCTCGCCAATCTCCTTCACCCAATCTGACCGAGCTTCAGAGAGTATCCCCGAGAAACATCTCTAACCAGATATGCAAAGCTCCGATCTCTGCCATACAAAGTACTGAATAAAGGGTGAGAATACTGATTAACATGCCAATTCTTTCAGTCTATAATACAACATAAAAGGCACCCGAATACTTTCTGAAAGCACTGTATATAACATAGTGTCTGTGTGTGTGTGTGTGTACATTGAC
Organism: Dallia pectoralis; assembly: GCA_029465975.1. Lineage (NCBI taxonomy): Eukaryota > Metazoa > Chordata > Actinopteri > Esociformes > Umbridae > Dallia > Dallia pectoralis. The sequence goes on from CM055739.1 coordinate 5,099,644, forward strand.
ACGTATTAAAAATGTATAAGTCGCTGGCATGGATTGATAACTGAGCGGACATTTTGTGCCATAATTAGTAACACCGCAGAAAGCCTTCACGAGCACTGGGGATGGCGTGATGAAGAAACGACAAAGGCGTAATTCTGACGGGGGACAAAGTCAGTTGTTTGTCAGTGGGATCACGTCACAAATGTCACTGTAAAATGTAACAACAACGTAGCCACCAGGCACTGGCTAACATGTAGCTGGGGTTTACAGTGTGTCTGAATTCGTTCTGACCTCTGCGCGGCTGTTGTTGTTTGTAACCAGTCACGGAACATTTGTCATCGCCGGTCGCTAGTACACAGCGCATATTGTTTCAGGCTGTTTGAGATCCTGATTTGGTACTATTTTGTTCTGTAATGTTTTGCACGTCGCCAGTGTTTTTTCTCTGGGTTTCATAACATTGTATGTGCTTGGTCTTTCTTTTACGAGGTTGCGAGTACTGCTGGTATATATTTGATGCATTTTTGTATTTTGTGAAAAGTAGCCTTTGAAAAGATTGCGAACACGTTCCCATACATAGTTCTATTTTCATGCAATTGAATGAGTGGCCATGTTTTAATTAAGTGCTACCTTATTTCTTATGTCTTGCATAATAGGGTTTGTACTGCTTCTGTCTTGCAATACACACTACATATGCATATACTAGAGCCCAAATCAGTCACACTCACTCTCTTCCAGAGCCCAAATCAGTCACACTCACAGTCTTCTAGAGCCAAAATCTGCTACTGCAATCGAGACTCTTTCAGTCCAGTGATAAGGTCGCTCTATTGTGATGATCCTGAAAGGCCAGACGGTGGGGCAGCTCAGATGACCAGAGAACACGGTGTCCCTGTCTGACAGGGATCAACCTTAAGGTTTCTATTGACCCAGTTTCTCCTCAGTCCCATCTGTAATAAGGGTGCGAGTGTGCGGGCGGGCCAAGGTTGTCTGGACTACATCCTAGGAACCATGGCAGTATTAGGTTCAGTATTAGAGAGAATATAGGCAATGGTTAAAGACTGAGTCAGGACCACAATCGGGTTGACCAATACAGAATTAGACAAACACCTTAGAAAGCCAACTGACGAGTAGGCTATTGATGAGCACCACCCAAGCTTAACCAGTATCGCATTACTCTAATAGAAAACAGTGAAACCTTCTCTTGATCGTTGGAAAGTAGACAATATACACACTATAAGGGCCAAGTAAGTCAATTTGATTGAAATTTTATTTTAAAATATTCCTTTCTGTCGTCTTTAAAGCTTCTCTTTGACTTGTCCCAAATAGCTGTATTGAAATCCTGCAAAGCTAAATCTAGGCTTATGGCTGGGAAATGCACATGTGTATACCAGGTAACACATACCAGGTGTGTGTACCAGGTAAAACATACCAGGTGTGTGTACCAGGTAAAACATACCAGGTGTGTGTACCAGGTAAAACATACCAGGTGTGTGTACCAGGTAAAACATACCAGGTGTGTGTACCAGGTAAAACATACTGGTTGAGCGGGCAGCGGGATGAGACCCAAAACGGCTCGGTGAGATGTGCTCAGAGGAAGCATATCTTAACCTTTGACCTTTAAAATCCTCCCACATGCAGAGGTAATACTCTTGGCTTTTTGTTAGGAATCAGAATGAGGACAGCAGGAAGGATCCACTATACCACAGACAAATATCTGTGACAAAGGAGAAGGAAGTTCTGCCTGATGATAAGAGCTGACGCTTTGTATGAGTCCGTGGAAAGAGTATTTAACGTGACGCCGTGTCTCTCTGAGGAACTTTTCCAGGAACATTTCGCCGCAGAGCTCTAGCGAGTACTCCATCTGAGCGATCTAACGCAACTTAAGTCCTGTAGCGATTACATTTGAACAGATCCTTCAGGGCACCGCCTCCTGTTCAAGCACCATCACTTTTTTCCCATTTGTTTGTGTTTTCGACTAAATGTAGGATTTCTAAAAATTCAATCTTCACACAGAATCAGGAATCATGGCAGTTCGGATTGTCCTGGTAAGGGGTCTGAATACTATATGAGATTTGGTGGAATATTTTTGGCATGAAACTCAAACTGTGATTTTTGCTTAGTTTTTTTCGAAACGTTGTATGTAGATCGTTGGGAACAAAAATATGTAATCAATTATGTAATTCTGTCTGGAAAACAACAAAATGTGGAGAAAGTAAAGGATAATGGGTGCTTTTGGATACGATTGGTTACTTCTAAACCCAGTTACTTCCTTGCCATATTAGGTTACGTTTGAAACATCTTGACAAAGCATATTTCTACAAAGACATTTTCTTTACAATTTTTACTAACTGCATCACCATGACCATGTTCTGCTAAAAAACAGGTAACGCCACAATGAGTGGTGCCATTTTCCTGGCAGAACCTGCACACACGAGACTACGAAATAAGGCTCATCTTATATAGTTCACTTATCCTACTGCTTTGATCTCAGCATACGAATGGTGTCTGTGACCTGAAGCGATTCTTGCCAGGCGACACAAATATAATGCAGCGTTTTGCCCATCACAACAAAACAAGAGTAGTGTTGTCTTGTATTGCAACACAATGTGATATGATTAATTCTCACAAATAGATGCATGGTGAAACAAATAGATGCATGGTTGCCCTTGAAATGGTTTTACTGTTTAGAGATGATGACACTTTCTATATATACACTAGCAATTTCAGGGAAATTACAGGAAATTACAGCGAATTTACTGGAACAGGTTAAAATGACAAAATTAAGCACTTATGTTTCATTTTTGGCTGCATGTTCTTAGTTCGTAATAACCTAGCAACAACCAAAGAACGCTCTGACCCATTTCTCAGACCAGTGACCCAGGACAGAGGAATATCTACTAGCTAACTTTCTAATGTGGATTTGGTTTGGGACGTTGATATAACCACTAACGACATGTACAGTTGGTATATGAATACAATGTGATCTAACAGGATTGTATCATGGCTGTGTGAATTCATTTGGATGGAACGACGTTGCACAAATAGAATAACACATGTTTGTAGAAGCCTAAAAAGAAACTGAGACACACACAGACAATGTACGTCCTGTTATCCAGCTTATATATGGACCTGGGCAGCCATTAGCCATTGTATAATTAAACTGCTGTCGTAGTTCTACTGCAGCTAGCCAAGTAGGTTGCGTTAGCTGGCTAGGTGTGTTGCCAAACACAAATGCTCTTCTGTCTACTCGTTTTTTGACTACAACAACGTCAACGTCGTCTGTTCAGTTATTCGTCGGTTTTTCTAATGTTCACATGGTAAACGGGCCAGCGAAGCCGGAGCCACAGTGAGCCCACGTATTCAGAGTTTGTTCTTTACTACTAACTCGGGATGCTTTTAAAAAAAATTTTAAAAAAAATTAAAGGACATTTTAATTAATGTCGTCCTGTTTAAAAGCGATGTTTTACGTACACCAAATGGAAAAAAAGCAATTATACAAGGTTTAGCAAAGCCAGGCACATTTATCTTTGTTGCAGCTAAGCATATAGTGGCTCACCCAGAGTAATCCTTGGAAAGAATGCTTCGCTTGCAGTCATCTTGACGGATGAAACTGAAACATGAGTATTTGAAAATGGGCTAGTGAAAGCAGTGGATGCAGTAATTACAGCAGATCCATTTTATCTTCTCAGGGAGACAAAGCTGAATAGACTTCTTGAAACAATAGTTGGTAGTTGATTTCTCTATCTGATCACATGATCGGCATAGCAACAACCTTCCATTGAAATAATAATACATTATGATTTTGTCCAGACACAGTATATACACACATTATACATATGAATACATAAAATACATGCTGCACTATAACTGGACATTGCCCTTCTTTTGCAAAACTATATATTTAACTAGATATTGCTCTTTGGCACAATTTCATACTTCAACCTGGATATTGCAATCTGCTCACATATATAGACACTGCTCTTTTGCATTATTGAGATTCAAATGTCACATTCTATATTTACCCAGTACATATGTGTACTTGGCAGGGTCTCTTGACGGTTCGTGTTGTGAGTTTTAGTTATTTTTGCACTGTTTGTGTACTTCTTAAAATGTCTTGAAACATGCGTTCTAAATGCTGCAGCTGGTTGTCAGAATAAGTCCTTGTGTGTCTAAACAGACGTGGTGAATAAACCTGATTCTGAGTCTAAAAAATGAAGGAAACTATAAACAGACAACACAGCAACATATTTTACAGTTAGGCGTGAGTTTATAGTCTATTTGGTCTATTTAATGATCTCATCTTCAAACATAAAAGTTCAGACGTCCAACTTCTTCCAGGCCTTTTCTGTGTTTGTCTGTTAACGCTTAAGTGAATAATGTCAGTATGTAGTGTGACAGGTTATTGCCAAACTTTTCATTGAACCTGCAAATTATTCCTTCAATCCCTGAAGTTCTGCCACTAAAACGACTTTAACGGTTTCTTGAATTTCAAGGAGTTTGATGTTTGATTTCTGCATTTAGAACGTCCTCAAGTAGTGGAGACTACATTTGTCTGGATGTTTACCTCCTGCCTTGGAGGTAAATAAGAACTTGTAACACTTGAAATTTTCATAATTTATTTAAAGATGCAAAAAACTTTTGCACTTCAACAATAACTATTACGCTAAAGAAAGTCAACTTATCCCATAAAAAACAGACACGCACAAGCAATCGTGGGCGATATACTGTAAATGCAGTCGAATGGGCATCAACATGATGTACGAGACAGTTGGAAGTTTCTGGAAAAGATCTGTAAGACATGTATGATATAATATCTGTATCATATGTGACATCCCAATCATGGTTGACAACTAGAATGTGTTCCCCTTTCAGAGTCATGGAATTACACAACACCTTGTTGTTCTCTGAAGAAACTAAAGCTTCTTTCATGATCGACTACATTTGACCCAAACAACTTACCGCACACAGGAAGCAGCATAGGCCCATACCAGGCACTTGTCACGCCACGTCTTAATGACTTAAACTCACTATTAGTCGGGCTCCCAGTGTGTGCCACAAAAACTCTGCCTGGTGGCCGACCTTCCCACGTTAGTCCACGTCAACCTGCCTCTATTCCCACTCCACTGGCTTTCAAACACAGCTTTTATCCTTTAAATTGCCATGGTGCTTGCATCAAGGGAAGTGTCCGCTTCCTACCTTCAGGCAATGTTCGTTACCTCCTCTCCAACACCGGCTCTTTATTCTGCCATTAAGGGGCTATCTGCCTTGTCACTCTTACAGGAGTGCAGCAGACCTGCTCATTCAAACGTTTTCCCTGTCTTTGCGCCCCCTATGGTGGAACCAGCTTCCCCTTGAGGCTGGGGCAGCTAGTGATGACGTTTACTTCCTGCTTCTGAATCCAGTGTGTCTTTGGTACTGTTTGTTTGGCGCGTATGTAAGAGATGAAAACAGATGAAACAATCGTACATTACCTCAACGTCGACGGTGCATTTGAACGAGGTACAGGAGGTTGATGTTCATCTCTTGTGCATGTTCCTCATTTGTCGGACTGTACGTTCATTTCTTCAAGTTGAATGTTAAAATATAAGGCGTGGCCGGTAAAATAGCGGTTGGACAATCTGAGTAGTAACTAAATGGTTGCTAGGTAACATCTCTGAGCCGGAAGGTGATAAATATGTCCCCCATTACAACAATTATCACTAATTGTGCTCAGGTCCTTGCTGAAAATGAAAATATGCACCCGGTCTACTATACCTTGAAAAACGGGCGTAAAGAAATATTCACAGTTCCTCGGTTTTGAATCAGGACCAAACTATAAGCGTGTTTACTTGTTTGTGATGCATTCAGATGGCTATGTTTAGAAAGGAACCGTGGTCTCTTTTTCATTATTCATACATCGCACTCCGGCTAAATCCACAGCGCCTGACAAGCCATTACATTAGAATGTGTTATCGGACGGCTTGGGATGTAATACATTTAGGAATCTAATGGTTTACATTTAGTGGGGGAAAAATTGCATCCCAGAGGCCTGGCTTTGTCCGGACGCCCGTCCATGCAGATACAGTTCTCCAGAATGGGTTAAAAAAGGGTTGCTGCTCTTTCAACAAAACATTCTTCTACATCTGTTCCACTGCAAGTACAAAACGAAGGCAATACCATTGTAAAATAAAAAAATTACTCATGTTGTTGACAGGACCCGTGGCAGAAGACCAACGTTGTATGTTTAAAAATTGTAGTCAAAATGTTATCGTCAATGTTCAGATAATTTGGATGTGTTTACTTTGTGCCACTGAGATATGATGGTTAAGGCAGGGGAAGTGTTTCTGTTGAGAACCTTATTAACTAGCTTGGGAATCACTGCACATGACAAACAACTCTGACCCTGTCTCGAGTTGTTCTCCGTTCGGTTTGCATCAGAGGCCTGTTTGACAGGTCTGAGTACATTTGTAAAATCCCCTGTATACAACAGTCAAGAAAAGCAGGACAAAGTGTACAAGCACCCTGCATTGAAACAGAAACGACCAATTCAGCTCAAGCAGACAAAGAAAGCATTGTTATAATTCTTGAACATTGCTAAATGTTCTCTGTTCATCGGTAATAGCCTAACACTCACCCACACACAGTTAACGACAAGTGCCGACCCCTACACTTTGGGAAGGAATATATAGCACAATCCTATTTCAATAAAAGAGAGCAGATATATGTTTGTATCCACATCTATGCATCAGTTTTTTTATATTGTGTAACATATTGTAATATGCAGTTTGCCTTCTGTGTGCAGCAAGCCTAGTGCCAACCAGCTGAGGCATAGTCTCCTAAAGACCCCTGGAGGAGTCCTGTTGCATCTGCCACCAAGACATTAGCAGCAGACCCCTGGAGGAGTCCTGTTGCATCTGCCACCAAGACATTAGCAGCAGACCCCTGGAGGAGTCCTGTTGCATCTGCCACCAAGACATTAGCAGCAGATCATTGAAGTCCTGTAAGTTCTGAGGTGGAGCCGCTGCAGATCCTAATTGTTGGTCCACAGATGCCCATCCCACAGATGCTCAATCGGGTTTAAGATCTAGGGAATTGAAAGACCGGGTAAAGACCTTGATCTCTTCGGCGTGTTCCTCAAACCGTTCTTGAACAGAGAGTGCAGTGTGACAAGGCGCATTGTCCAGAGGCCGCTGTCAATATCATACCATAAAGGGGTGTACATGTTCTGCAATGATGTGTTGGTAGGAACCACATACTAAACACCCTGATGCCAGTTTGTGGTTTGTACCTCATTGTGCCAATTCTGGTAGGTTCTCACCTCTGCTGATTGGCAGCACCAGACAAGCCCTCTGGTTTTAAGATGCTCTGACCCAGTCATCTGTCCATAACACTTTGTCGCTTGTCAAAGTGGCTCAGGTCTTTACTCCTGCCCAGTTCTCCTGCATTCAACACTGACTATAAACTGACTGTTCGCTTACCATCTGTTCTAACCAGACCTTGACATGTGCCCTTGTTAAGAGATCAGAAATGTGTTAAGCTTCACCTGTGGGCCATACTGTTTTGGCTCATCAGTGTATAAAACATTGTACATTTCCGAAAGATGCCTAATTCATGAATTCGATGTTACGAATCCGTGTGCCACTATCTAAGCATTTCACATCAGAACCACATGACTCACCAGCGCCTTTAAATTAGGTAACTAAGTTCATATGTCGTCCCTGCTAAAGTGAATTCCCTTTCCCAATCTCCCTCTCTGGTGATTCAACTGTGGGTGACTCAGACATTGATTCATATTCTACGATAGTCATTACGATAAGAGGTATTATATTTGCGGCACAAGATGCCCAGCACTTCCTGGTGCAAGTTTTCGCCCCACCTGCCTCTCACAGCGGATACATTCAGCTGTGAGCTGCGGGGAAGCGCGGACCAAACAGATTCATCTCTTGGTCAGCCTCTTATCATAAACACGTGCGCTGGACACTTTCTGGCCTGATATACAATCACAAGGCTTCTAGCGAGCTGCTGTATCCTTCGTCTAATAAAGACACATAAGCTGTATTTAAAGCATCTGTATGTCGTCTGGATACTCTCCATGTGGAAGAAACATAAGCTGCGTTAAAGCATCTGTATGTTGTCTGGATACTCTCCATGTGGAAGCAAAGAGAACTGCGGCAAAAAAATTACAGAAATAACATGCAGAAATTATAGCAGCGATAGCATTGAGTTATATAGCTGGCCAGAAAACAGACTCTCTTAAATGTTATCTAGCGTGGATAAACACAAGAGCGATGAAAGCTTGTTTCAAGACCTCACCATTCAAAATATAAAGTATTACCTTTGTTGCTTTTTATTATTTCAATCATGTCTCTTCTAGAAGATTCCAGGCAGGGTTCGACTAAATGCATATAGAAACAGACGTTTTGTTTAAGCGTCCGACTTGGCTCTAATATGGGTACAACATGTCGGTCTTCTTCATACACTTTGCATCGTTACATCCCAGGAAGAGCACATGGCATGTTTTTACAGAGAGTGAAGCACCCTGCTGCTAGACAATACAATCAGTCGAAAAGCTCCACGGGCACAGCTGTCTGGGTTCTACCCAGGTGTCTGAGTTCTACACAGGTGTCTGGATTCTACATAAGTGTCTGGGTTCTACACAGGTGTTTGGGTTCTACCCAGGTCAGGTATCTGGGTTCCTCACAGACGGACGCTACACATTTGGCTGCATACCACAACGCCTGCAATCGCTGTGAATAGAGATCTCTTTGTCAAGGTCCCGACGACAAGATCAAGAGCATGCCCAAAGTAGGGCAGCTAGAGTGTGTCAGGACTGCTTGTAAAGGCTTGGCGTCCTACGCCGTTGGTTGACACCTGCTCATATGGATTCACACTTGGTGATTGACTTGGGCCCGATTCGTCTCAGAACGTCCCACTTTTTGGCCCAGAAAAGTAAACTATGAAAGGAGTGTTTTCGGGGTCATTGACTTGTTGCATAATGAAGTGCTGACCCATATCTTCAGAGGGAGGCTTCTGCATCCGTTTCTGGACACTTGCGGCTGACACATTCACACCGTCCAACCTTGTTCTCCTCAATGTGTCAAACAGTTGATTTGTACAGAACTACCGTTTATAGTGTACATTCCATTTCATCATGTTAGCCGGGCACAACTTGTTTCGCCACTACCCGGGTCCTCACGTCGTCTGCAACAGACTCCAAATTCAAAGTCTAGAATTAAGACCAGACATTGATATCACGCGTGTGCATATTTCGTGTCTGTTGTTATAGGTATGTTTCAATGTGGCTACTGACCTCGGCGACACGCACAATGTTGCTTTTCAGCTTAACTCCCAGACACAACTCATTTGTTTATCACGTCTATTTCTAAGTATACACTTAACTTCTCAGACAGGGGAGGAGTGAAAGATGTTCAGCCAGAACTGGAGAGTGAAGCCTGCTGTCTTATACAGGGATAACGTTACTCACTGTTGGCATCCTCATGTATTGGACCAATCCAGTTTCTCTACCGAAGTCACGTGCGACATCGGCCTGAGACAGTAAATCAATTTGATATTTTCGATGTTTCCAACAAGCAGACACAGTTCAAAATGAAGTTTTGGAGAGTAAAGGGATAAAGACTGTAGGCGCGGTGTCAGTTGATACCAAACAAAATGACACTGTGAGGAGAGACTCCTCCCTCAAGGCTCTAAACTGAGCATTAACCGACTTCTACTAAGGGACGCACAATACAGGGAAGAAACATTAGCATCACTTTAAAAGAGATCACTCCTTTGGCATGGATCCCTGCTAGCTTGCCTTCAAAGTGAATAAAGTGGTTCGGTTTCTAAACAGTCCCTTGAGCTGGACCATTGTTTTCACGGTTTCTCTCACCGCGTCGTCCTGTGTCATTTTCTCTTTCTCCGACTTTTCATGCAGAATACATTTTTTTCGGTCCACTGTTTTGTCACTGAGGCTTCATTGGGGCGTCGACCAAACAGGACTGCGAAGCCGTAGAGACATTTCCAATAACCTTTGTGCTGATGCTGCAGATGGGGTGATTTGATCAAGATTCCATAACAACAAATTAATTCAATTTATTTATTTCAGTTCAGCCCAAGTAAAACATGAATCGTATTTTTTCACATTTGCAGGACTGTGTGCATGTACGTGTGTGTGTGTGTGTATGTGAGTGTGTGTTACTGTGTCTGGAGTTACCTGAAACTATTTGTTTTACGGTGCCGTGTTTGTCCCCAAGCAAATACTTATTTGTTCCCCCTCTTCCCCTGTCCTGGTGTCCTGTATTACTCTCTTGTTCTACTTCATGTTCTATATAGACCATCTGTCAACACAGTTAATGAAGGAGGGCATCTTGCTAACTCCTTCGTTATTATCCCACAGGCCTTATCCTCTTCAATGTTAATTACAATTCAATGGCCATATGAAATGTGTCATAAGGGCGGGAATGCAGACATTGTGCTAATAATACCTTATACATTTTGTTTCGGTATTCATTATTCATTCATGATTTATATACCGATTCTTCACAGATATGGTCGACGATAATATATACATTGACAATTTGATTCTGAAATGTAATACATTTTCTTTAAATAGCTTGCACGCGCTCAAAACCCACTCAGTCATGTTCTGGTTTACTGTTGTCCTTCGTAGCGGACCGGCCATCTGGAACATCTAGAACATTCCCCGGTGGGCCAGTCAAAAAAAATGGCCGGCGACCCATGTTGTTTCGCTGGGTCACCCTCCAGACCCTCTCCGACTCGCCCAAGACCATTGGTCTATTCTGGCCAATGAAATATCAATAAAATCCGTAGGTTTGAAATGTAACATCTAAGCCTAGGACTGTATTAGAAATAACACAACATGTAGTTCTTACCGCTTAGTCTGTTCTAGGGGAACCAGAAACAAACAGAGACCACCCATGTTCTTCCGAGTCCCCTTTAAATAATTTAAAACGTTGAAAAGAAGAACTCTTTAACGCAACCCAGTTTTCCCGGTACCCTGCCATTTCCCCGGTACCCTGCAGCTTCCTCAACGCGAAAAAAACCCCTCAGTTTCTTTATAAACTTACAGTATCTGTTTGCGCGACTGTTTTTCTTGATTAGACACTAAAGTAGCTTGTAATTTTATGGTCTCTAACAGTAGCTGTCTAGACATCCACAATGGTAAACTTTATTATGTTTTCTGATTGAGACAACCCGTTTAAATCGACATATTGCACTGGGGAATGCGAAAGTCTCCCAAGGCACTATACTGGATTGTCTGGATTGCGGATAATGTGCTGACACAATTGTTAATTAAATTGCATAAATCAACCAATTGTAATTCGGTCTAATATCCGGGAGTCCTGATACTCTTGTGAAGCTAATTTGTGCTAACAGCCTCCCCATGGACTTTTCGTTAAACACCTGCCCAACGAGACACAATCGTGTCCTCTTCACAGTCATCACCTCTTGCAATGCAAAGCTTAACTACCCATTATGTTCCTAATATGCTAATTGTGACTCAATTGATTGCCTCCAGTACGACGTAATCTAGTCTTTCTAGATGTTCGCTGTTACATGCATTGCAGACTCCCGTGCGAAGCAGATGAAAGTGTCTGTAAGTACAGTATTATTTAGCGATGTTATGTGTTGTGCAATCAATTACGTGGGGTAGTTTGCAAAAATGCTTGATCTTTAAAATAAACGGGGCGTTTGATGTCCAACCAACAGACTGTACACACATACAAACACACACACAGCAGTAAAATTATGTGGGGGATTGGCTTTTATAATAAAGCATCGTATGTATCTGCCATTACTTTACTGTTATGGAATAAAAGTCTTTCTTTGAGGATATTCCCTGGTGACGATAATTAGTAATGTTCTAAGCATTGATATTTTGACTGCACACAACTGACCCAAATTCCAGGCTTCTCTGTCAAATGACCAAGGAAAGAAACAGAACTGTTTGTGCGACTGTCAGTGCGAATGCAGCCTTTTAAAAACAAAAGTGACATAATAAAGCTGATGAGAGTGATTGATCTCTCACAAAATTGAGAAATTGAAACAGAATATAATGGAGAGCTTGCCCCATGACGATTAGTTGGCTAGTCTAGCTTCAAAAGACCCTCTCAGGCCACCTGGGGTTTTGCTAATGTGCATATGAAGAGTGGAGAGCAGCAATAATGAAAAACCAAGCACAAACATAAGTTCCAGCGCCTAAACTAGCCAGAAAGATGATTCACATTGAGTTATTGTCTCTAGCCGTTTCCCAGTTAGGGATAGTGATGAGATCTACCGCAGACTCAATCACTGGACAAAAAAAAAATCTCCCAGAAGCGAGAATTTGTAGATAAAAGGAGCATAGACAGGAGAGTAATTTATATAGTATAGTCGCACATTGAGATGTATTGCAGGCCGGGCAGTGGAACAGATTATTGCGAAATCTGCCCCGAGCAGTCATTCTAGGTTTCCCCGTTGAGACTTTGTGCCTCAATTTAGGCTGAGCCAAGTTAAACATGTCGGTGTTCATCTTTGCAATTATTAGTGAAATACCACCTGTTGTTTATATTATTAAAAAAACATTGAAATATTACATGATATGTCACGGATCCGTAAGGTTAGGAGCTGTGCTCCTAATCAACATGATACACACAAGTGCTCTCCCCTAAACACCCTGTGACAACACAGCTCACCCATATGTGACAAAATGTTCATTTAAATCTTGCATCTAAGCCTATCACTGCAATCTCAGATCTGTTACCTGGTCATAAATGTCATGTGAGTAAAAACTGATTAATTAACAGCCACAAATGAGGCATTTTCTAGCTACTCAAAAGTGATCATATGCTCTTCACACCCAGCAAACGCTGAGGTGTTGCTGACATTTATGACACCAAATTTCAATTCACGACAAAACAATTATGGCATTTTTTATCTTCTGAGGTTGAAGTCATAAAATAAAGACAGCCTTCTCAGTCCGCCAGCTTCTGTTCACAGGCCGCTTGGTGTTCTTCATTGTGTTTCTCAATGAGTTCCCTGAATATCGGACGTTGTCGTCACAGCCGATAGTAGATTTTTTGACAAATAAGAATTCACAGTTCAGAGAATGTTCTCTTTGAGGGTGGGCGAAAGATAAAAGTAATCTGATTTCACTAACTTCACTGAAAGATTATACATTTAAAAAAATCAAGAGATTTAAATTCATAGTGATAAAAACATACGACCATAGATTTATCGCTGTCCTTCCCCTTAACTGCTAACTGTCCTTTAGTTTCTTTCATCGACTTTAAGGATTTTTTTGCTCACTCTTTTCTGCACTGGTTCAACAGTTTATTGCTTAAACCACTCCTGCGTGCAACACCTGCTATCAAGTTACACCACGTCATTTCCAGAAAGGTAATAATGAATTTAATTGCATGGGTCAATATCATGTGCATTTTCTATTATCGGGATCATGCTTGTACTTTGTGAAATACCTGAATATGTGAAGGGACGCAGATACCCTCCAATACAGACTGACACAGGCATCAGGAATATATCAACATTGCTCTTCAGTTAGTGCAGAAGGTGTGCTTTGACACGGTTGCAATTGGCAAGGTGAGTGAATAGGAGATCGAGAAAGCCTTCAATACGTTAGCCTCTCACATAACCCAAAAAACGTAAAACCCTGTAGAGCCGAGTGAGCTCAACAAAGAAAATCTCAGGGGATTTACAGTGTGTTTGTATCCTCAAGCAATCTGAACTCTGCAGTGTAGAGCTTTAAATGTATTTCAGTAAACACCAGAATGAAGCCAAGCCTCAAACCTTAGGCTGACTCAACAGGACAGCTGCATTTTCAGGAACTAATGAGTGAAAGTACATTCGGAAGTTTAATAACAACGTGTTTTCACATCTGATGCTGAGGTTATTTAGCTTATTTGTTTCCAATTCACCAGTGGTATTGAGGAGGCTGGCTCGCCCAAACAACAACCACAGCCCGAGAGGAAAAACTCTCCATAATCTTTCAGATTCTCCGGGCAAGACACATCGTATCTGTGAATCCAACCTTAGAACCAAACGGGCAGTAAAGGCTGGACCATGATCCTATAAACTTCCAAGCGACAGGTCACAGAGGCTCCACAGCGGGAGAGACACTAATCAGGTACAAACTGCACTCGTCTGGCCGACCTCACAACCAACAGGGGAGCACCAAACACCTCATCGCCCGCACAACCCTCTGGGTCCGCTTGAACCTCCCTCATTCACTGGACAATTTTTCAATCGATGGAAACTTGACAAATGGCTTGCCTTGGAACTCGGTTAACTAGTAGGACAAGGTAATTGGGTTGGCATGGCAACCGCACGCAGGACTAATGCAGTGAGCTTCGTCGGCCAATTGTTATCTAGAATAAATCAGAAACAAATCCCCTGTCTGTTTTGTGTTTGTGTGTGTGTGTGTGTGTGTGTGTGTGTGTGTGTGTGTGTGTGTGTGTGTGTGTGTGTGCGGGCGGGCGTGTGTGTGGATGTAAGTAGAGCCACTGTACAATGGGGATCGTCAACATGATCTGTATGCATCCTATGGAAATAAAAGCGACTCTGTGGGAGGTTCGCTCCACTCCGCTGCTCAGCGTAGAACACAACTCCCACGTTGTGCATTATTTTCCACAGAACCCGGTGGTCGATCGTTCCCCGACATCATCCAAATTGCAGTCGCAAACGTCGTCAACACAAACATAAAGAAGGCACTTTTGTAATATGAACAACCCGGGTTGGATTAAAGTTTATGTGTCGAAGAATCGTTTTTTTGCAATCCTTTGGGTAATGGGTGACTAGTCTCCTGATAACAATGGTTTTTAATTATTATTTACTCCTAGACTTTTCTGAACATCTTAAATTAACGGTGCTACTTGGGCAACGGTCGCGACATGACTAGCAAATCAATCAAATGTAAAATCTCTGTCAAGTTCCTTTGGGATCATTGATGGACAGAAATCTTTGCAATGCTACACATTTTCTATTGTATTTCTGTCAGGGCTTTGACTAGGCCACACAAAGATCTTTAGGTTTATTATTCCGCGCTGCACTGTAGCTGTGGCTGGGTACGGTAGAAGCTAATGCAAAGGTAAACCTCCGTCCAAATGTCTGCTTATTGCAGAGGGCATAAGGTTTCGCTCATGGAAATTGCCCCACATTGCTCCATCCATTTTCGCTTCTATCCTGACAAGCGATCCAGTGCCAGATTTTGAAAAACATCCCGGTTACATGAAGCTGCCAATATCATGGGTCACATAGTTGGTGTTCTGTGATGTAGCTTGTTGAGATTGCACGAAACCTAATGTATATCGATTAAACAAGTTACATTGAAGAAACTGTTGCGTATTTCATGCATGAGGTCTGGTAGATATTTCTCTGTAACGTTTTTTTCCGAAACCTAGTCAAATAGTTCTTAAAAAGGCCCCTTGGTGTTTATGGTTGAGAATTGATTTTCAACTAGTCTAATAGTAGTAATTTACTCTGAAATAATTGAAATCAAAGTTTAGCACACATTGAATTTGTGAATGGTGGAAGATGGATGGAGACTTTTCTTATCCAATTCTTATATACTATATATATATATTTTTTATATAATGTATTTCATAATAAGAATTATTATTATGTTAAAACAGACTACACTAAACATGTTATAAATTGTATGTTTGATTCTAATCATTTTCGGGTAAGAAAAATAATCAAGTACAAGGACAAAAACGCCCTTTTGCAGAGCAAAATGTACAATTGCTTTATTTAATCTGGTGATGTTTTGGCTCCTGCAAAACGCTGCTTAGCTTTATAGCAGTGACTCACAAAAAGGAGGAATATTTCAATTGTTTCTGGCGGGTGGTAACATTCAAATAGAACCCAGGCCTAAACAATATTTAGTTAAAAGAACATAAGAATGTCACAAACCACACAGCATAGGCGTTGAAAGACCTTGTCAGCGAAGGCCTGCTTCATGCAACTGTTGAATGGGAAGCCTGGCTCTGTAATGAGCAATATCCCCTGGCCTTATCCAGCACAACAATGTGTGTTCCCCACACACAGAAACACAAACACATGTAAACACAAAGGTTTTGCTTTGACCTTCCCGAGTCACATGCCTCATCTCTAGTTCCCTTTAGCCTTGTTTAAACGTAGACTGCATAGTACAACGTTTAATCACAATAGGAAGTAGAAATGACTGCACCTGTAAAGTGTATTGTGCCCTAGTGGCTGTGGATAAACTTATATCCTTCATTTAAAAGCCAAATAAGCCATCTCTGCGTTTAATGTGCCTTGAGCCAACTTCATAGGCATTTATGTGAGGATGCTGGGAAATGGTCCAGAGAGGCATTAATACAATATTGTCTAACTTACTAATGCATATTATTAGACACAATACATTATATAAACAAAATACAGATAGTCCACTGGCCTACTGACCGTCAAAAGCACAGCCAGCCCACTGTATCACCTCTAAAGCAAATGACAGAAGCCCACTAAATCTGGACGGTCAATAGGCCAGTGGACTATCTGTATTTTGTTTATATAATGTATTGTGTCTGATAATATGCATTAGTAAGTTAGACAATATTGTATTAATGCCTCTCTGGACCGTTTCCCAGCATCCTCATATAAATCTCTATGAAGTTTAAAACAGATACTTGAATTATGAGCTGTGGAGGCTGTACATTAAAACGACACATTGCACTTTTTTTACATGATTTTCAGCACATCCCAAGACAGCTTTTTAGTCACCAATGTCATATTTCCAATAGACAACTAGCGTGCGGGCAGATGCAGAAACAGCCACCTCAACTCCAGACGACAGAACAATGAAGCCAAGGAAAACTGTGAGATTCTCAGCGTTCCTCACAGGAGAGAAAACAGTGTGTCCAGAAACGACTGTGTTTCGTGACGGACCTGGCTTACGTTCGAACAAACGAAGAAAGAAAGAGGTGACCTATCACCGTATGTTCCATATATGTTTTGCTTCTGTTTGTTCGTTGCATTATAGGGACATCGGGCTTCCCAGGACGACCCATGGTAATGTATGCACGCACACTTCAACTCCCCTTCCATACAAGCACTGGCTAATTGGCCAATATACCATTGCTAAGGGCTGTTCTTATGCACTCATGCATGGGTAAAGCCCTTAGTTGTGGTTTGTTGGCTATATACCAGATATTCCTAAGGGGGCCTTATTTCTGTTATAGACTGGTTAACAATGCAAGCAGAATTGTTTTTTCGTACACTGATTTACAACTGCCTTCAGAGAATCAGCATTCGGTGCTTGAGGTACCATATGTTATATCACTCTGATTGGGTCTGGAGCACACAGTGTGAGTCATTATAAGGCTAGTGGATGTCTGTATACAAAAAAGGAGCATTTGAATTTATACTGGAGGAGGGACCCCTCTTTATGGCCATATTTTCGGGGATATCAATGTCAATGTGATCGTTTTTCAGAGCAGTGTTCTAGCGTTACGTACGTTAAGATCGCCATCCTAAAGCGCAATATTTCACACTTTCTATGACATGTTTACATATGTCTTATTTGACATGGAGAACAGGCAAGGACAATGAGACTTCTGACTAGAGAGCACTGTGCAATTTCAGAAAACACTGCTTCTCAATCAAACTACGTCTACGACCAGATATAGGAGAGCGGAAACAACAATTTATAATATTTTTGACAGTCTACAGAGCAAGTCTTGGTGGAGTGTTTGCTGTAATTCCCTGGCGTTTCCTAGCCTTCCTCTTTCTTTCTCTCCTTCATTTTCTCTTACTCCATGATGATATGAGTCTTGGAACCATGCCTCAGGACAGCCTAAGTGAGTTGTGACTTGTTCCTGTTCAGTAGGCACCTATTGGTGTTTGCAATTTGCATTCTGCCTCACTACCTCTAGCTATTTAGCATTTTTCTCTTAATATCTAACCACTGGCTTATGAAAATCCATTAGAATACGCTTTTAAAAACACCAATATTCCGATTCTGATCCGATTTGGCTTTTGTGGATATGTGCTTTGGTTATTTCTACCAGAACGATGTCATCGAGGAATATGTTTTGTTGCTGATGACAATTAACAAAGAACGCTACTTCCATCGCTGTTTTTCATCACCTGAAAATAAACAATGGCTGATTTGTTCACTTTTTGTCTTTTATATTTTGTCGGCTTTTCTGGATTTATCCGGTCTCAGAACAAAGTGTCGGTAGGAGCATCTGAGGGACAACAGTACACAAACCACAAGTCAACCACATCATCGTGCGCGTAAGGAATTATAAATTAGTCAGCGTCTTCTGGATTAATCTCACCAACTGCATTTTGGACTCGTTGACCGGTTGACAGCACAGAAACTTTCGCCCAGGCATCAAACCGAGGAGACAATTAAAATGTCTGACTGGAGGTGTTTTGGGCTGATGAGACACTTGGCCAAGGCATATGTGTTTGTTGTCTGTTTACGGCTGTAGTATGTGTTTATCTTTAAACGCAACCTACGTGTATGCTATCGAACATGCAACGTCTCATCTAACCGGTTCCTCTGCCAAGAAAATGACCTGAATAGTGCGATTGGTTCATCAATTATGAGGTGATGAGAGGTTAAGGCTTATTCTAATTTCCAGGGATTTTTCAGGGCGCCACATGCATAACATGAAAAGGAATTTAGACGGTCAATATGAATAATTCATCGCAGCATGAATTTGCAAACGCCCATGAAGGTCTAGAGAGAATCGGGTCCAGAAAATGTGAATCTCCCTCTTCAGAATATAAATGGAAGACTAATTATGCTTATTGAAATCATCATTAGTTTGATTCCGACAAATTTGGTCAACTGACTACTGTGGTGTTTGTCTGTTACATTAATTAAATCTCAGATCTTTATTAGATTAATAGATAGATTAGATTGTTTTCTTACAATTTACTGCCATTTCCCTAAAACTGTTAAAAGTGCAATGTTTAGTTGCTAATTTCTACTGTATTAGGTACCTTGCTGTATTGTCGTACTAATATTTGACGTTGAACGTTCATTACTACATGCTTGCATTTCTGCATCATATCAATTAATGAAATGTATTTGATATAGCCTTTTAACAATACATTGTGTGAATTAATGAACAATAAATGTAGATTCTTTTTGTCTTTAAACAATTCTGTAAGTGCTTATGCTTGTAGAGTTTTCAAGCTCAGAATTCAATTTGCATTTTGTGTTTCAGATCAAACTTAGGTTCTCCCAGGCTATCCGGACGTCGCTCTGTATACCATCATCAGTCCATCCCTACCTATTCCATCGCCGTCTGGATCGGACCAGGCCACTGGCCGCGGTAAATGAGAACATGTTGCATGGAACGTATCAAGGTTACTCAGCTGCCATCTGCCCTCCACTTAGTCCCTACATGACTCGAGGACATGAAAGCGAGCGGGCAAAATCATCGCTGATCTCTTTCACCGCGGTTACCCACTGTTAAAAATGTATCCTCAGGCGAGCCGAGAGCTGGCAGACGGTACAGGTCAATAATGACCAAGAAATCGTGCCACCTGACTAGTTTATTTCCCTGTGGCTCTAGCTGACCGGTCGCATGCATCACAAAGTCTGACAGGAATAAGGTAGCCACTCACCCCAATGACTATAAAAACCGAATGGTGAACCTTTAAACATGTCTGACAGGAATATGCTAACCATTCACCCCACTGACTATTTAAACGTTTAAACATGCACATAAAATGTGACTGTATTGAGATGTTCGACTGCCAAAGTTAAAACACACACTGGAATACGGCTTCCGCGGTCGTGATGTGTAAACTCTGTCATGGCCGTGCATCTTAATCCATGTTCTATCTCAGTGTGTGTGCGTGCGTGTGTGAGAGAGATTATATTTGGCTGTGTACGAGTTTATTTAGCTTAGATTAATCTATCTCTGCTCCATGGAATGTACGATCGACCAATGAGCATGCAGGATTGCGTGCCGTACGCTGAACATGAGGATTGACAAAAGCCCGGTCTCTATGGCGATGACAGGAGTATGAATGTTTACTGACGAGACCAGCAATCAGACTACAATTAAGTGCCAACATCATCAAAGCTACATTCCGATAACGTAGCGGCGCAGTTGCACAGAAATCCAGTGCGGTGATGCTCCTGGCATAATTAAACCATGCATTCAAGGGTGGTTTCATTTTACCGCTTATCATCAGCGTTTCCTGACCAGCTGTACCGAGACGTGGAGAGTTTGCCGCCACGCTGCTAAGCCATGACATAAAAAAATATATTTGTCCTCACTAGCACCCAGGACGGGCCTTTAGAGCATAACTCCTGGACCTTTTCTGTTCAGAGAGACATTTTGCAGTTTGACAGGTGCCACTTGCAATGAAATCAAGGAAATAGTAGCCGCAGAGTAGAATATCGGCAATTATTTTGGTAAAAAAATAAATGTTAATAAATTGCACAGCAGCATTTCAACTGAGTGTCCAACTGAGCTAATGAGGAAATTAAGTGTTCAGTTTCTTATCCGCCGCCTAAAAAAACTAATCTCAACTGTAAATACAGAACTCACATCGTTCAAAAGAATTTCGATATGTACCCTCGAGAAGGTCAAACTCTGTTGGGGGTTGGTCCTTATAAATACCAAAGGGTGTAAGTGGACAGTAGCGTGTTGTATGCTGACATCCTTTGTCATAAGGTCAAAGCCATATCAGAAAATATTTATGGAACCGGGAATGAAAGAAAGACTGATAAAACACAAAAAGCTCTTGGGACGTGGACCTTTAAAAATGAGATGAGACATTGTCGGCCTCAAGTGAGGCAGACGGATCGATTGGAAAGTCTGGCTCATGCATTCTAAGCGTTCTTCTGAGGAATACAAAAATTGCTGTCAACGTTGTCTATCAAAGCCATCACACTGGACGCAGACACGCTGGATAAACTGAAATCAGCACTCAATGTGAATTCATCTTGACTTTTCGGGTGGCTAACGACAGAAGGACCCTCCAAGCACTGATAAAGTGGTTGATGAAGTGGTAATTTCTCACGAGAAAACCCTACGGTGCTGGTCCTTCCGGGAAGACACATACCTACACATGTTTAGCTGACCACGTCTGCATTTAAATCATACATGTGAGTTGTAGTTTGAGCCTTACTGTCCTTGTTGTCACCGTTTCTAGCAATTGAGTAGTTCGGACACATCTACACTGGAATTCTGATAGTATCTATGGTCGTGATTCTCAAAGCATGGGACAGTTTAATCCGGGCATGTTTATGAATATGTTTTAAAATAGAGTTTAAAATAGTAAAAACCCACTTGACTGATAAAACTGAGCAGGCATTGGCTACCCTGTTACTGGAGAGCCATGTCGTTTCTTCATTAAACCAACGCTTGGTTTAATTCAGCCTCTTTCTGAACTTCACGTAGTGGCCAAGTGGTGTTTGACATTCAGCACTTTTATTTGACTATGAACTCATCCTGGTCAACAACGTAAACCCTTATTTCTTCAGATACGTAGACTCTGCTACCAGCGATTTAACATCTTGCCTGACTGCTGTCTGGATAAAGCACTGTATTGTTACCAAAAAGCAGCAGCCCCACAAAGAAATTTGAGTGAGAGTTTGATGTTATCTCGTGGAGACAGACGGCGGCACTTTGGTTCTTCAAATATGTGTACATGGTTAACACTGCCACAGAACACTCGAGCGGAGTACATATTATCTCTAATGTTGCCTGTTTACATCTGGCTTCAGGTCATTCTTCTTTGATACTTTCTCTGACTATCTATTAACTTCTAGCTTGCTTTTCTAGTCCAGCAAAAGGCTTCATTTGTGTCTAGAAAAAAAAATCAATAAAGGCCTATTCCATATTTTAGAGGACGCTACAAGGAATATAATGGTACCAAGGTATTTTTTGTGACATCAGAAACCTTATGCACGTAGCTCCATAACAATTTATCCTTCAGAACTGACTGGCTGTATTGCACTTGTATGTTTTCATGGTTATTTTCAATTATTTTTCTCCAGCCAGCCATTTTGACAGGTCCAGACATGGAATAAACTGTAAGTGATGTCAGTGGCATTATGCTTCTCGACAACACAGAGGCTGTTCTGTGTACAGTTGCTCAGTAGTGCACGTTGGAGACTGTTGATATAGTCTGGCTATAACGCAGAGTACCGCTGCCCTCCTATCCGGTCCTTAGGCACGGACTTACCTGAGTTGGCTCAATAGCAAAGAGCAACAGCGCTCACGTGCACGTATAAGGACGCACGTGCTCTACACGGCCGTCGCAGAAACCCGAGAGATAAGTGCGTCGACACAACAGCGTCGGCGGAGAGAATTGGACCCACTCAAAACGGCTCAATTTCAATCCGAACACAATGAACGTAATTGCATCGGCTATTTATTTTCCCGTCGTGGTGGTGGTGGCGGTGGTGGTGGTTGTCGTCGTTACGGAGATCTGCATATTCGTGCATAACAGGATAACCTGAAGGTATAAGTGAAAACTCAATCACCCCCATTCCACTGATGTGCAGACGTCATCATGGAAACAGAGGCTGCGGTTCGCCCCGACCAGGATTAGCTTCCCGTGATAATAGACTGTAGCAGCGAACATAAAGGCGGCATCCACCAGCCTACAGAATAAATAGTATTAGATAACTGTTGTGAATGCGACATGCAAACATGTGCAGGCAAATGCGCCGTAGACGTTATGTGCAGTATGTACGCATATACAGGGATGAAAACAGATGTGGTAGAGAGAGCACAACGTCACGCGCTGTGAGATCTCGGTAAACAAAAGAAGCTGAAACACACACGCACACACACACACACACATGTGATTCACAAGGACGGTGGATAGGGCGTTACACCCTAGTTGTCTTGGAAAAATTGCCTCCTGTAGTAATATGGTAATCCACATATCAGTGAGCACATACACACACAGACATAAGCACACACACGCACACACACACACGCACGCACGCACAGGGAACGCAGAAGCACAGACACCGAGAGACACACGCGCGCGCGTGCATCTTATTAACAGGGTAAGCAGCTGAGACTAAGGAATGGCCCTATCAGCAGAGATTGCTGCAGGCGGGTCGGTGTAAAATGAGGTAATGCAGCACTGGGCATGTTGTACGCCGTGGAACCGGGCCGGGCCCTGCTGCTGCAGAATCATGACGGGTTCTGGACCAAATACGACGGAAACATCTCATGCATGGCTCTGCAGTCTGGAACCATGGCGACTCCGTGGCCAGACTCTTGTGACCGCACACGGGGTTGTAGCTGCAGAGCAGAACGGCGGATATGATTCACAGGGGCCCATAGCCATAATGTCAATGTCGTCTGTCGGTGAGGGGGCCCTGGCATGTATCTTTCCATGGGGCCCAGGATTCCTAACCCAAGCCCTGGGCCCAAATGCCAAGAATGTCCACACGCGAAAGCATGCCTGGAGACTGAAGAAACTGAAAACTAGTGATGGGCATTCCGGCTCTTTTCAGTGAGCCAGCTCGTTCGACACGGCATTCCGGCTCGTTCGACACGGCATTCCGGCTCGTTCAACACGGCTCACCAAAAAGAGCCGCCTCTTTTGGCTCCCAACCGGCTCTTTTAAAAAAAACAGTGTGCGATAGTTTGGTATTGTGTTAAAAGCAGAAAACCAGCGCGAATAAACACCCGGGCTTAGCCCGATTTGAACGTAGAAATCGGTGGCAATCATTTTAGCAAATGCTAGATCAATTTCGCTTTGTCTTGCTCCAGATATTAACTTTGGCATGAACTGATGCATTGATGACCAACAGTAATGTGTTAGTTGACTTGTCTGTTGGGTAGACCCGCCCCCAGACCCCCACGCATCTTTGCTTCATTGGTTGACACTGTGTTTGATTGACAGGTGCAACAGGCAAGGCTGAGCACAGTCAGAAAATATGTGTGTCCGCTTGAGGTTTTTAGGCATATGTTTTTTAATTAATATTTTTGTTCTATTATTACTTTATTATATTCATTTAAATCTTTGGGTTATTTATATCTGATTAATAAATTAAGAGGTCCGGCTCTTCAATCGCAAACGACCCATCACTACTGAAAACCCTGTTGACAAAACTTCATTAGCCAGGCATGGTTCGTGAAAATGTGTAATATGGAATCGGCTGGACATCAAAATTGCGGTATGCAATGAACATGCTGCATAAGAACAATGAACTCTAATTCAAGTCTTTGTCTGTCATGAGTGGTGAACCTTTTTTTTCCACTCGGGTCTTTTAGTGAGGTGCACACCTTGTTTCCGGTGAGTTTGTTTTCATTGGGCACAGCTGGTTTCAGTTTGGGTGATCAGCAAGGCTATTTAGTTCACTGGGGGATGTAGCCATTTGCTTTGCATTGTCCTCATGGTACGTGTCCGGTTAAGGTGAGCGTTCACTCTTTTGTTGCATTTAGTTGTGGCTTTGTGTAAGCGCACTTGCATTTCAATTTAGTGTATTTATTTTTCAGTTCATGGTGTCTGTCGGTTTTTTTCTCAAATAAACCTCCACGAACGAGTGATACGCTCCGCGCGAGGCTCATTTTGCACTTCAACTTAGAGGATTTGTGACAGTGCCTTCCATTTACTGAGATATTTCATTAGTCCTCTAAGAATCTCTATTTTGTCATCTAATAATCCAAGGTTGGCCATCTGTATGAAACTGCAATCATCCAAAGGTAGCACGCAAATTCATTAAGAGAAACCCCTTTATATTTTTTAAGAATCGTGAAAAGCGCAATTTCATTTCCAGAGGTATTACTGACTAATAATGTGTCCACACACCAACACACGCATATACGAATGCAATTACCCAAACACCCACACCCCCACGGCTAGGGAATATCAGGACGCTACTCTTAAGGAGATGTTTATTTCAGGCTGTGGTGGCTTTTCCCTCTTGTGGGTTGGATCAAACGACAAGCTATTCATTAATTGTTGTCTCACATCCAAGAATACTTTTCCACTGTTTAAATCTTGTATCGGGAGCACTTTAATACGCTTTACTAATTTAATTTTGTGTGCCATATGCTTTATTTTCTGCTTCGCATTATTGTGTCATTGTTAAGCTTCTCCCTTTATAACATCCGTAGGTCCATCTGCAGATTCGTAGTGTTTGTAGTGTTCGTAGTGTTTGTAGTGTTTGTTCGGCCCCAGTCTTGTAGACCATTAATGGCTAACCCGGGACAAAAATGTGGTAAATCTCCACCCTTCTTTGCTTCGAAGACATGGCGGTGTCATGTTAAAACCCCACGGGTGGAGCAAATTGTTTATCGAGAAGGCTAATGTTTAATTATCTCTAGTGACTCCGTCAGGTGGAGTTAGTACTTTTGAAACAATTCGGTCTTTGGGTGAGCAAGCGTGACCCTTACAAGCGCCAATTTGAGATTTCCTGGATTAACATGGAAAAAAGCTGAATGGCTTCGCACGGATGCCTCTGAGGAAGGCTTGCTCCGATCTTCAGCTCTCCGTGTTTAGTTAAAAGTTGTTGCTATGGCACTGCAATTTGCTGCAAGGAGAGAGGAAGATGATGCAATGACACTGGATTTTGATGCAATGACACATGCCTTTAGATGTTGTTGTATGATGGAATTGTTATGGTATGAATGAAAAAAATTTGGTTAAAAAATAAACTCATATTTGTCAATATGGAAACAGTCATGGAGAATGCATTTGTTTGTTTATCAATGATCTTGATTAATTCCACATGGCAGATATAGTTATTCTATACAGATTATTCAGATCATTCCAACAGTATATATGTATATTTTTTTAATATATATCAGAAATGTACATCTGTAGAGTAATCAATTGTGAGATATATGATGGTACATTGATTCGTTAAGGCCTTTTAGATATCAGAACAACAACCAGATGCTCTTACGCTTCTTACAATGACAACTCCGATTTCCTATGAGACTTTTTGTCAAGAAAAGAGTGGCAAACTTAATTTGTTGACACAAATCACTCCTCTGACAGATAATTTTGACCGCAAACTTTGATTAAATTTGGACCGAGCACCTAGCCAAGTTCAGAGTATGTGCGATGAAAGGCCTTCTCAAGTCGGCGAGACAGATCGTATAAACAAATTGAAAATTAACTATCCATACTCCACAAAAGTGATGATTCAGTGGCGTGTACACACATAGAGAACCTCTGTGTCCTATAAATCCCAGTACAGAGTCATAAACGTGCCTGCACTTCCCCTCTCAAACGGGACCATATTGGGTTCAGGCGTAACTGAACCAGGGCTTTTCAGCCAGAAATATGTCTGCGTCGCTTACCCTCATTCCGACATTTTATTCGGGTTTATTTTTCACGGAGACAATACGATGGCCGTACAGAGTATTTGTAAGCAGACTCTGGACAGGATTGTGATTATTTCTATCGGTGGCTTTCTTTAGATGTAACCATGGGATTAACATCAGATTACAACGGCGATGCTAAAAATACATGGCCCCTTTGTGACATATCCATATTTTTATTATGACCTTAACAGGCCGCGAGGATCACAGACTGAGAAGCGAAATTATGTATTAATTTTACGCTGTCAGAGGAGGGAAAATATCAACCAGTGTTCTTCCCGGAGATTCCCTTGTATCAGCGTGACAGAAAAGGTCACACGTTGTGTTGGATGCCAGCTAAGGTTAATTGGGACACGTTCCCCGGACAGACCGTCCACAATTGCAAAGCGAAAGGGTCTGGTGAGAGAAGCACTCTCTTTGGGTCCCCTGAACATGAACTGAGAGAGAGGCTGTGGAGAAAGCGGTACGAGGACCATTACGCTTTGCAACGCGGCAGCTTCGGATAGAAGGCTTGTGTTAGCGTCGATTTCAACACTCCCGCTAACGCAGGATGAAAATAAATGGTAAATGCTGCGCTTTTATCCAGAGATACCATGCAAGGCGACTGCAGGCTCGCCTGGAGCAGCTGGGGTTAGGTGTCTTGCTCATGGACACCTCGACAATTTCCCAGGAGGAACCAGGGATCAAACCACCAACCTTCCGATTGATAGACAACCGACTCAACCCACTGAGCCACTGCCGCCCGTTAGCACATCCGAGGCAATTAGACATGCAGACGTGAGACACTAATTATACTGGCAGACGCAATGCGCTGGTTTCTCTTTTTTTTCGGAATAGACGAAGACACGAGACCAGTAATGTTTTACTCAAACCCAATGCCGAATGACGACTGAGGAATTGGCTTCTCTGGGAACTAACTTTGACCTTCTCTCTAAAAACAAATCACAACAAACAGGTGTGTTTTATGGAAGTAGGTTGGAATAATATCCATTATAGAGAGATCTGAAGGACATCCACTCTTCTTGGGTATCAAGGGAACACACGCACGCACGCGCGCTAGCACAGACGTAAAGACGCACGCGTATAAACACACACACCCTGAACGTGGTTTTGCATGCATTTTTTACACCACAATCTGTTGAGATCGGTCCAGAGGGGCCTGTCCTTAAATTATATATGTATTAGAAAATTTAGTATTTCTGGCACTGTAAGAAGACATGAATAAATCACGAACACGAATGTACACCGATTCAGTATCACGTCCTGGACATGGTGGTGAAAAGTGCGTGTGTGTGTGTGTGCGTGCGTGCTGGATATTAAACCAATGTCTTTAAACGTCTAATTGATGACCTGTTGTTTACCTTTTTACATGGACTTTGTTGTACATTCCTCAAATTTCACTTGTTGATTCGATAAATGAATAAACACCACATCACATAACGTGTACAGCAGAGAATCAGAGTGTCGCTGTTGACTCCTCAACACACGCTGACTGATTGAATTTTTTTAAATTTTAACTGATAACGACATACGGTTCGTTCGAACGGGTAAGTGTGTTCAAACAGACGACTAGTAGCGTTCATTGTGTGATTCGTGTTTATGAATTACCCATCCACTAGAAAATCCCTAGTGTCAAACGCCACTCCTTGTCCAGACAGACAATTAACCTGTGGCTTGTTGTCACCACAACCCAAGGGTCTGGTCGGTACAGGGTCCAGCTGAACTCTGACCCCGGATGGATTTAGAAATCCCTGGCACATGCTGTTTGGCCAACTAGTGTCAAAGGCACAATGTTCCTGTCCAAGTTTTTTTTTGCATCTTTGCAGCTGATGCTCCAACCGCTCTGAGTTGTCATTATTTGTATTGCTAATCTGATCTGGAGTGGCTAGTCACTTGTAATGGATTTGCAATGGATTTGCATGGCTGGCACAGAGGATTTTATAGTCCCAAAACTGTCTAGGCTGTGAGTTTGTTAACCCTTTTTGTGAATGTGTTAAACCTTTTGGTGAGTTTGTTAAACCGTTCTGTGAAAGTGTTTCATTGCTATAAAATACAAAGTTTGCATTTTCATTCTGGCGTCTCTGTGGAAAGTTATGATGGATTGATGCCACAGGACGGAACGCAAACATTCTTTTCCATTTAGGATTATCCACATTCAGAGACATGGGCGAAAAAAGTGCCTAAAGTTTAAGCTCCAATTACACCCTGATTTTAAAAGAACGTACCATTAAAGAATCCAAGGTCATCAACCACATTTGGCTATATGGGATTTTGAGACCCACTTATCTCAAAATCACAGTCTCGTCATGGGAGGCTTATTAGATAGCAGAAAGGATTCAAAGGTTAAGTATAATTAAATGCTTCCAATCTGGGTACTGTTGTGTGCTTAAATGCACTGGGGGGAAGAGGCATAGAGAGAAAAAGAAAAGCACGCAGGGAGAGAGAAAGAAAATCAGAGGTATCTTTCATTAAATAATTAGCACACTGTGAGTGAAACAAAGGCAGCCGCTGACAGCCGTTGCACATCGCATTAGAAACATTCTGAGAGATCCGCAATCTGATTGACAGGAACGGGGGAGCCTTTGACAATTGCCTGTTATCCGTACGTTCTGAAGTACCCGAATATCTCGTTGAACTACTGTGTGACGACGTAGCATCCGGCGGGCCGGTAAATTTAACCTGACGTCGGCAGCGCAGAGTCCATTTGAAATCGGACCACTTAGAAAAACGCTCGATAACACGAGTACGATAACGCTCGCCCGTTGATGGTTCCGTTCACGGT
Organism: Dallia pectoralis; assembly: GCA_029465975.1. Taxonomy (NCBI): domain Eukaryota; kingdom Metazoa; phylum Chordata; class Actinopteri; order Esociformes; family Umbridae; genus Dallia; species Dallia pectoralis. The sequence goes on from CM055739.1 coordinate 5,128,687, forward strand.
TCTGAATTGAATTGAAGTTCTTATTGGTCGCATTCGGGAATCATGCGAAGCAACACTTGGGTCCAGTGTTGCCAGCTTTTCAGTTAGGTAAGTAGCTATTGGCTGTCCTAAAAATATCTAGAAGTCGCTAGATGACGTCGTCGCCTAATTTGCACAAGTGTCCGTTCACATTCAATTGTGATGGACGCTGTATGTGTGAGGAATAATGTTCTGGGAGAGACAGACAGTGAGCAAAAACACACCCTAAATATGTTTACAACTACAAATGAACAATTACAACCCTCCTCCTTTGACCCAAAAGAAACACTCTGGCGGAGTTATTATTTTTTTAATTAGATTGTACATTTCATTTTTATTTTTTATAGACATTTTCATTTAATTATTAATTTCATGTTTTTTAGTTTAGTTTCCATAAGTTTGTTGTTGTTTTTTGTTAAGCCAGGGCAAGATCAGTCATCGGCGCTTCCCGCATGCGCTCTGACGGCAGATGGGAGGGACTACTGCGCAGGTATTGGCCGGCCTCTGAGTGCTTTGGTACGAGGGTGGGTGGGGCCCACGGTAGCACCTGCTGCTCGTAGAGGAGAGTACCAGAGGAGGAGCGATACGAACATACGTGCTTTCACGTCAGTCTCCAAAAGTCTCCAATAAGACCAGAAAAAGTTGCTAGAGGGGTCTGAACACTCGCTAAATATAGCGACAAAGGCGCTAAGTTGGCATCGCTGCTTGTGTAGCTGTTCCAGGGAATGGTTCCTGTACATTCCAGTCACATTATCCGTTGTGGGGTGAGTCCACAATAAGAAAAAAATCATTGGATACATGGTTCATGCCCACAACTCCTTCAGCATACGCGAACGTAGTAAATCTGGATCTGGGGAGTGGTGACAACGCAGCAACAATAATTGTGTGAGAGGCTAATAGGCACCAGATCAGATCTGTAATATGTCATCCAGAGCTAGCTATCATTTTTCAGGTTCAGTGCAAACGATGAAACCGGGGAAATATAACAACGCCATATGCCAGCGTAATATTTATAATGTCAGGAGACATTTGAAGCATTTCAATCAGGAATATGTTTGCATGATCTTTATGGCAGTGACCTTGCTCGCAGCTTATCTACATCGTGCATCTCAACGAACCCCGAGTTAGAGTCGTTTGGGAGCCAAATCTCAAATGGCTCACATGCCCGCCTTGTGTAGATAGACACAGCGTTAAGCTCTGAATTAGTCATTGGATTATTATTGAAATTTGTGACGAATTACAACAACTAAATATAGTTTTGCCTATGGAAGTCAAAATGCAGTATTCTTTTTTAAATTTACAGCATTTGGGACATTTGAGTGTCAACAGTTTGGCCATTGTTAGAAAAGCTAAGTAAACATAAAGTCCCACCTGAACCACTTTCTCTCCAGGGATGCTGAATAGGTCTGAAACGCTTGTTTTCAAAAAGTTTTCAAAAGATCTTGCTCTCATCTCGACAATTGAATGTGTAAAGGTATTACTTGCCATTTTCTTTGGTGTCCACCATAACATCTGGAATGTGCCGATCCCAAAAGGAGCAAAAAGGTGATGATGAAAAAATGTATTGCTTTGAAAATGTGCAACTAATGTGATTGAATTACCAATTACGATCGTATAGCAAAACGTTGACTGGTTGTCAATGTTACATTGCAAAGTCACAACCACAGTGCTACCTCTTGTTTTGAACCAACGTCTCCAGATGGTGATTGTTTGCTCATGGTCTGCCTGTTGTAGGCCTGGACCAGACATTGTGCAGCTGGTATAGATACGGTCTTACTGAACAATGTGTGCTTTCAGATGGTATCGTCACATATTACACTGTTCTTACCCGAGGAGAGGAAGGCCTCTAGGCATATCTATGGTGGCCTGGAGGTCCGAACAGGACAGGACAGAAGCCTCTAGGCATATCTATGGTGGCCTGGAGGTCCGAACAGGACAGGACAGCAGCCTCTAGGCATCTCTATGATGGCCAGGAGGTCCTAGCAAGACAGGACAGCAGCCTCTAGGCATCTCTATGGTGGCCAGGAGGTCTTAACAAGACAGGACAGCAGCCTCAAGGCATCTCTATGGTGGCCTGGAGGTCCTAGCAAGACAGGACAGCAGCCTCTAGGCATCTCTATGGTGGCCAGGAGGTCTTAACAAGACAGGACAGCAGCCTCTAGGCATCTCTATGGTGACCTGGAGGTCCTAGCAAGACAGGACAGCAGCCTTTAGGCATCTCTATGGTGGCCAGGAGGTCTTAACAAGACAGGACAGCAGCCTCTAGGCATCTCTATGGTGACCAGGAGGTCCGAACAGGACAGCAGCCTCTAGGCATCTCTATGGTGGCCTGGAGGTCCTAACAAAACAGGACAGCAGCCTCTATGCATCTCTATGGTGGCCTGGAGGTCTTAACAGGACAGGACAGCAGCCTCTAAGCATATCTATGGTGGCCAGGAGGTCCTAACAGGACAGGACAGAAGCCTCTAGGCATATCTATGGTGGCCAGGAGGTCCTAACAGGACAGGACAGCAGCCTCTAGGCATCTCTATGGTGGCCAGGAGGTCCTAACAGGACAGCAGCCTCTAGGCATCTCTATGCCTTGAGATGCCTAGAGGCTGCTGTCCTGTAGCGTCTAGGCATCTCTAGGCATAGAGATGCCTAGAGGCTGCTGTCCTCTAGACATCTCTATGGTGGCCTAGAGGTCATAACAGGACAGGACAGCAGCCTCTATGGAGATCCCTCCATTACTCCATGTTTGTTTATAAAGCCTTACTCCACAGGCTTCCAGTATACTTAACATCACTGTTGACAACGAGATTGTCTGGATTCAATACTTGATCCCAGAGTTGGATAGTTTTAAAAACACCTTTTGTAAATACTGAGTTGGGTAGTTCAGCTTTCTCTTTGAAAGCACCTCAGCTGTGGAATAGTATTCAATTAAAGTTTATTTTGGGTGCTTTGGTGTCCACAAGTCAATTAAAACAAATTATGTTCGATTTTTATAGTGAGAATTGTGTTTCTTTTAATTGACTGAGATGATTAATGTTCTGTCATTGTATCTGTTAATTGTTCGTATTTGTCCGTAAATGCTGTTGTATTTGTGAGTTGATGTTCCCAGGGCACACTTGCAAATGAGACCACGTTCTCAATGTGTCTCTGCGGATAAATAAAAGTAAAATAACCCAAAAAGAAAAGGTATCTCTGCGGTGAGGTTTTAATGGTTCCCAAGTAGAGGCAACGGCGTGGTGTAGCTTCTAATTGGGAGCTCTATTAAGATTCGGTTTGTTTACCTGCTGTTTTGTGCTTCATTGTGATTTGTGTCATTGGTTGCTGCCGCAGCAGCTGTTATTTTCTAACACTAGTTCTAGTTGAGTACCCTGTTGTGTTTTGAACCAGCTCTGTGTCTTAATCAACCTTAATCTCAACCCAACATGTGACACACCGGGTCACTTTGGGACCCCTTGATATTCAACTAGTGAATTTAAGTGAATGTAGTTTCAAATTCAAGTTACCAAAATATCAGTTGACTAACACATCTGCCTGTACTACCCGGTAAGGCTCAGATATTGAGCGGGCCACCAGTTCTGCCATCTGAGCCAACTGCCACCTCTGATGTCATGCTATATGTTGCTAGATGCTGTTCACCTGCCACAGTTTGACTTTTCTCATATATCTGCATTTGAACCTTCTTGTCCTCGTTTCCCCTCATTCCTCATCATTTCTCCGCTTTCTCAAGCATTTAAAAAAGAGGCCTGTTGTGTGTGTCCTAGCGTGCTCTGATGGATTTTAATCCTGGTACAAATGTTCACAGGAGTCCTTGTCTTCTATAGAATTCTGTATGCTGGGAGGCCTGGCCTTCTAGAAGGGGAAGGCATTGGTGATTGTTCAAATACACGGCTGTCGTTCAGAAACCTCCAAACTCTCTCACATTAAAAATGAATGAGAAGAACAGAAGTTCAGACATTCTTGTAAGACATTCTATAGATACTGCATTGTTACTGCTATATTTACTGCATTGTTACTGCTATATTTACTGCATTGTTACTGCTATATTTACTGCATTGTTACTGCTATATATACTGCATTGTTACTGCTATATATACTGCATTGTTACTGCTATATTTACTGCATTGTTACTGCTATATATACTGCATTGTTACTGCTATATTTACTGCATTGTTACTGCTATATATACTGCATTGTTACTGCTATAAATACTGCATTGTTACTGCTATAAATACTACATTGTTACTGCTATATATACTGCATTGTTAATGCTATATATACTGTATTGTTACTGCTATATTTACTGCATTGTTACTGCTATATATACTGCATTGTTAATGCTATATATACTGTATTGTTACTGCTATATTTACTGCATTGTTACTGCTATATATACTGCATTGTTACTGCTATAAATACTGCATTGTTACTGCTATAGATACTACATTGTTACTGCTATAGATACTACAGCCTTTTGTTGAGTTGAGCCAAACTGCTTTCAACAACTATTCCCACCATAACTCTTTCGGCATTAAGGGCAGATGTATTTTTTCAGTTAATTGTCATTTCTTTTCTTAATGTTTGTGTGCTTCACTTCTCTTTGTTCTGTATGGGAACATTTTGGCATAAGAATTAAATATTATAGATGTAATATACTGTAAGGCTCATCTCAAAAAGTGTCCTAGGCCATCGTTTGATTCTTAGTATGAATAAAGATGAAAATGAACGAGCAGGTGATTGACAATAGGACAGAGGTTGCCAGTAAACCAAAGGTTTAACATAAACCACTAACGTTTCGAAACATGTTTCAACTTAAAGGACAAACCACTCTTTGGTTCCACTTTTTATGACTGGTTCTTCAAAGATGATTTTTCGTCCTGACCAATGTACTAGTGTGGGTAAGCTGTGGGTATAAAGAAAAAAAATTTAGTTAAACTATTATTGATGCTATTTGTCTAAAATGTTGTATTGTTACCTTACGCCTCAGAGCCATTGAAGCACGCAGACTCATACTGATATTTTCTGTCCTCTGATTGAAGGTCTTAATCAGTTTATTTGTTTCCTTATGATGGATTCCTTCTAGAAAGTGAGAAGAAACAACACACAATCAAGATAAGCTAGTTATTTTGCAACCACATTGACGCCTTGGGGCAATAGTCTTAACTGGATTCTGCTTCGTGAATACTAGTTAATACTGTCTGAAGGCACTGTGCGGGACATTTCCTCAGTAGAGAACTACATTATACCGTAAATCATTTCTAAATCATCTAAACAACATGACAGTTGGATGATTGCACACGCTGTACACGATTGTACCTGTTACTAAACACGTTTGATGAGCTGTAGAACTACGTGAAAAGCTTATTCCAGACGTGCCGTCAAATCGTCATTGAGCTGCAGCTCAGACACTTTAAACCAACAGGCAGTAGATTCAGCCCTGCAGAAATCTACGCATCGATAGTTTCAAAAACGTAGTTTCCAGAATGTCCCGGTGCTCATCCACAAACAATAACGGTTTAATGAAAAATGCTTCTTTCATTGATCATGTCTCATAGCAGTTCTGCTGGTTGACATGGGTGATGAATTTATTATGAACACAAATCCTCTGATCTAAATCCGTCAACCTGCTGCTTGGAAATATCATGTAATTTCCAAGACAAACTGTATATGGTCCTTGTTTTTTTTCTTCAATTAAGTTACTTGTATTTCCCCATTCCGTCCTTGGACAAGTCATTTGATCGTGTTTAGATCATAGGGCACGATAGAACATTTTAAACTAATCAAGCCCCTTCCATTTTAACCATTTTTCTTTGGTAAATTCTTCCATTATAAGTCTCAAGTCGTAATACAGCCTCCTAGGTGGCGCTTTGGCCTGAGGCACTTTCTCTTTGGATGGGACCAGTTTTCCTCTGGTGCCAGGACAGAATTCCTCCGCATTTTCCGGAAGGCTTCTGAAACCGAAACTCCTCAAAGGCTGTCTTGAGAAGCCATAGACCTCTGCCCCCACTCTAAATCAAATCCCAGTGATGCCAAGATTGCCGGAATCAATGTCGGTAAAAAAGTGTTTCACGAGGCTCCCGTTGAAATGGTCGCTTGCAAGTTTCGACTAGTCGTGAAACGTTACCATGGAAACGACACCGATTTCTAGTTGTTCTGTCAGATCAGGGGTGTGTGTATATTGCGCCAATTTCTCTGTCAAAGACACACAGCCCAGTCGTGCACCCATACAAACTCATCTCCCCCTCTCTATTCGGCTATCACCGGAAGGTTCAAAAGTTGCCCTAGCGCGCTCGGTTCGCGCAGTTCACACACAGACGCGCACACGTACTTCTCGTTCAGTCATTGTTTTGATTTAAACAATACAGACGACGGCACATTTAATTATAGTTAAATGGGTTTGCTTATCCATTGTTTGGATGAGCGCTTTGTTCTTCCTGTTTATTCTTGTCTTCTCTGTGGCTTCTGGGCATTATGGGAAAAGACTGGAAATGGTTAGTTGTTGTGGGTTCCAATTCAACCCTGGACTCCCACTCACGTGCCTGAACTGTCCTTCATTGTCCTCCATCTCATCTTGGACTTTCCTTCACTGTCCTCCATCTCATCTTGGACTGTCCTTCACGGTCCTCCATCTCATCTTGGACTGTCCTTCACCGTCCTCCATCTCATCTTGGACTGACCTTCACGGGCGGGTATTTGGTATTTATTATTGCATTTTTTGACCCACTGCAGAAACGGCCACTGTTGCTTCCTCACTCTCGGAAAACGGCGTTAGTAAGCACCAACGCTGTTTTACTCGAGATGTTTACTGGAGCTCCTGGAAGTGAACAAAAAATCGATGATCGCTGTATTTGCGAGACGACTTGCAAGGCTCCAGCTATCAGGTTGGAGAAGGAATTGCGTATTCATATGTAAATGATTATGTAAATTGTTATGTATGAGAAGTAGGAAGCGCCCCACCGCAGGGAACACTACTTGTTCGTCCATTTGACACACGTTGGCGAGGTTTCCATAGCTAGTTTTAGTGTTAGTCATGAATGACTATTGTCAGGTTTAAAGTCGTTTCGCACAGTGTTATGTCCATGCTAAGCAGTAGCAAACAGTGACAAGCAGTCAGAGGAGGTCATCAAGTGAGACACATCCTACAGGTCAATGATTCAAGAGTGGGAAGCGGCGCAGTTGGAGGAAGTTCAACCAGCAGTAGGTGTTCCTGTTGAATATTCAGAAGGCATAATAGCCATGCGAAATCTCTCAACTGCTAATACATGACTGGCCCAGAAACCTTGTGATGCTTTTTTCCACAATGTCTCTTCGGCTTTCACTCTCACTCTTTCCCTCTCTCACTTTCTCTCCCCCACGTCCCTTTTATTTTACTCTCTCCCCCTCTCTATCTCACTCCCTCTCACTCTTCCCCTGGCTAACTCTCCCACTCTCTCCCCATATTTCACTCATTCTCGCTCCCACTCTCTCAATCTCCCCCTCGCTAACTCTCTCTCCCCCTCTCTCTCTCTCCCTCTCTCTCTCCCTCTCCCTCTCTCCCCCTCTCTCTCCCTTTCTCTCTCCCCCTCTCAATCTATATCTCCCTCTCTCCCCCCTCTCTCTCTCCCTCTCTCAGATTGTGCCGCCAGACTCTGCTTCTGCAGACTCTGACCTATTATCAGGGCACTTGCGTGGCAGGCACTGCTTTCAGTGATCACACAGTTAAGTTGCTTTTTCGGGCCAGACACCACTGACGACTCAGCGTGTCAGCTGTGCCTCAGTACACAGCTGCGCAGAGTCAATTGGGTTTATGAATACTCCGCTTTCATTTGTTGCACTTCCACTCAAATCAATCATTACAAAAGGAGTGCACACATGATCGATTCTATTTATTTTCTGAAGCCTGTATTATCCAGTTCTGCTGTTGCCCCATATTGCATATGCAGACGGCCAGCCTCAAACCCTGACAGGCAAGCAATGTGGAGTTTAGTGTACAGTGTCTGGTTAGGCACACTTGTTCAAGATGTTCAAGCGTTCAGAATGCTTCCAGCACAGTCTACAATAGTCAGTGGATATAAAGGATGAATCTGCTGCTTGATTGGGAGAGTGATGATGAGAGTCCCAAGTAAGTTTCTGGATGAGCAGCCGGACCAGGTGCTCTGGGAACCGGGATGGCCAGGAGTTGTCTGTACAGGGAACCCTGAGGCATTATGGGTACTGTGAAGTAGATCAGCAGGCACCTATCACAACAAAGACTGCAATTATTATTTTTTCAGATTTATTCTCTCTACGCAGGGTCTTTATTTACGATGTAGCTCGTGTGCCCCGAACACTCGGTGTTGTGACAGAGATGGAGAGAAAGACTGTTTTCATACAGCCATAGAGCACGGGTAGAGACGGGCAGACACTCACTGGAGCTCACTGGACGATAATAACATACCAAGCATATATATTACAAATGTAATTTTTCAAGACCGATTGTATTGGATTTTAATTATTCTAATGAATGAACAGAAGGAATGAGAATCTACGCAGACAGATATCAGGGGAGACCGAGGAAGAGCAAACTCAATGGGCCAAGCCTGGGTGATAACCGTCGTCCCCAGGGAGGGCAAACAAAAGGACACATTCCATACATCCCTTCATAACAAACATTCCATACATCCCTTCATAACAAACATTCCATACATCCCTTCATAACCCACATTCCAACATCCCTTCATAACCCACATTCCATACATCCCTTCATAAGAAACATTCCATACATCCCTTCATAAGAAACATTCCATACATCCCTTCATAAGAAACATTCCATACATCCCTTCAGAACAAACATTCCATACATCCCTTCATAATCCACATTCCTACATCCCTTCATAATCCACATTCCAACATCCCTTCATAACCCACATTCCATACATCCCTTCATAACCCACATTCCATACATCCCTTCATAACCCACATTCCATACATCCCTTCATAACCCACATTCCATACATCCCTTCATAACAAACATTCCATACATCCCTTCATAATCCACATTACATACATTTCTTCATAACCCACATTCCATACATCCCTTCATAACCCACATTCCATACATCCCTTCATAACCCACATTCCATACATCCCTTCATAACCCACATTCCATACATCCCTTCATAATCCACATTCCAACATCCCTTCATAACCCACATTCCATACATCCCTTCATAACCCACATTCCATACATCCCTTCATAACCCACATTCCATACATCCCTTCATAACCCACATTCCATACATCCCTTCATAACAAACATTCCATACATCCCTTCATAATCCACATTACATACATTTCTTCATAACCCACATTCCATACATCCCTTCATAACCCACATTCCATACATCCCTTCATAACCCACATTCCATACATTCCTTCATAACAAACATTCCATACATCCCTTCATAATCCACATTACATACATTTCTTCATAACCCACATTCCATACATCCCTTCATAACCCACATTCCATACATCCCTTCATAACCCACATTCCATACATCCCTTCATAACCCACATTCCATACATCCCTTCATAATCCACATTCCAACATCCCTTCATAACCCACATTCCATACATCCCTTCATAACCCACATTCCATACATCCCTTCATAACCCACATTCCATACATCCCTTCATAACCCACATTCCATACATCCCTTCATAACAAACATTCCATACATCCCTTCATAATCCACATTACATACATTTCTTCATAACCCACATTCCATACATCCCTTCATAACCCACATTCCATACATCCCTTCATAACCCACATTCCATACATCCCTTCATAACCCACATTACATACATCCCTTCATAACCCACATTCCATACATCCCTTCATAAGACACATTCCATACATTTCTTCATAACCCACATTCTATACATTTCTTCATAACCCACATTCCACACATCCCTTCATAACCCACATTCCATACATCCCTTCATAAGACACATTTCATACATCCCTTCATAACAAACATTCCATACATCCCTTCATAACCCACATTCCACACATCCCTTCATAACCCACATTCCACACATCCCTTCATAACCCACAATCCATACATTTCTTCATAACCCACATTCATCTCTTCATAACTGTCTCACAACTATTAAAACCTCATGCCACTCAACAACTAATTAAAACAAACCTGCTGCTGTCTCATTTTGTCACATTCCGCAGTTGTCATCAGGCTCCACATGCAATCCAATGTGCTGTTTGCACTTTGCATGGAGTGTGTTATATTGTGCAGCATAAACCCCCAGGGGGGTGTGGAGACAGTTTCACAGTGTCCAATGGGTTTATTGCAACAGGGTTGCTTTAATTCATGAATGCCCAACTCATTTAAGGGCTATTGATTTTGGAAACAAGGATGAGGACTGAGTTCCTTGATGAAATCACGGACTTAATTGAATCTCATCCTACCAGGGCTTGACTGGTCTCTGACTGGTACCCAACGGGCACCTCACTCTCACCCACCTCACTCTTACCTCACTCTCACCCACCTCACTCTCACCCACCTCACTCTCACCCACCTCACTCTTACCTCACTCTCACCCACCTCACTCTCATCCACCTCACTCTCACCTCACTCCCACCCACCTAACTCTTACCTCACTTTCACCCACCTCACTCTCACCCACCTCACTCTTACCTCACTTTCACCCACCTCACTCTCACCCAACTCATTCTTACATCACTTTCACCCACCTCATTCTCACCTCACTCTCACCCACCTCACTCTCACCACACGCTCACCCACCCCAGTCTCACCCATCTCACTCCTACTTCACTATCACCCACCTCACTCTCACCCATATCATTCTCACTCTCACCCATCTCACTCTTACTTCACTCTCACCTCTCTCACCTCACTCTCACCCACCTCATTCTCACCCATCTCACTCTTACTTCATTCTCACCTCACTCACCTCACTCTCACCCATCTCACCCATCTCACTCTCACCTCGCTCTCACCTCACTCTCATCCACCTCACACCCACCTCACTCTCACTTCACTCACATCCACGCCGTTAGGTCCCTGATTAAACCAAAGAACAAACTTGCAGTGCAACTGGAATACATTAATTCCAAACATACAATTGGGATAACTGTAGTGTTGGAAAGCTGGCGTGCCTTGTTTGCAAAACTAATTGAGAGAAAAACGCTAAGCATAAATTATATTGTGCTTATACCCCGCGCCTTCCAATTACCATGTAAATGCATCGAATGCGTCCATGTAGTGTATCAAATGTAGGCCTGAGTGTTATTAGTCATTCACCCTGAGTAGCCACTCCCAAACAATAACTAAGTGCTACTCCTGTGCTAACTGCAACGCTGATTGCATTTAATCTTAGGGTGCTCCTGTAATTCAGTAGCAAAGGAAGGCTACCATGGAAACCAACCCGATGGAGCTAATTGAGACGTACATTAGATGGGCTCAGCCTCCTCGCTCGCATCACGGGCTTAAGCGTCGAAAGTGAAGACAGCGTCAGCGCTAGAGACAGGTTTTTGTTCCGTGCGATCGCTCTCCCTTTTGTGTGAGATCCGCGTTCGATCCCTGTCCTTTCTGCGCGATCAATTGCGTCATGAGACGCGAGTCAGAGACTGTCACATGAATATGCATTACGCTAACAACTGCAAACAGCTTAGCAGTCAATCAGGGATAATTAGCTGATTGGCTGCGCCAGAATCGCCAGTTGATATATCAGGAGGCGACGCCGCTCTGCCAATGTGTCTACTGATGAAAGTCCTCACTTGACCCATCACTGTCCAACACATTCTCACAACACCGCTCACAACCGCACAAATGGTAACCACATGAACTCTGTGCACAATTACGCATTTACACTTTTTCCCGAGTGTAAAATGCTAAACCCTCGGTTTCCGTTTGTTTTCAGCCTAATCCTAGCTCTGGGAAACATGGAAATGTACTCACGTCTGCATACCAACAAGCAAACCTTTATCCGTGCGCGCGGTGATGATAAACCAAGACGTTCACGTCAAAGGTTGCTCGCTTTTACCAAAACGCTTTATCCCCAGTTGAATAGAATAGAATAGGAACGAGGGGGTGGTTTCCAACCATTCATTATTCTCCCAAGACAGGGGACTACCTAAACAGTCAACACTGCTAAATTAGTTCCTACCGTCTGCATCTTGAATAGAAAGCCACGGCTCTAATCGCAGGTCAACAGAAGTTCTCTTGCGCTACTTCTCCTGGTTAGTAATCAAGTTAAACGCGAAAGAAATACCCACTGTTTCAGGAGAACAATCGAAAACATGACTGGCACGCATCCGTTCTGGTGGTGTTTTCAACATGTCTCTGACATAATTTGGCCTCGGGGCGAGGCAGCAGTGTGTGTCGCTTATGAAATAGCTTCTCTTGTCCTTTTGAATTCAACGAGCCGTGGCACACTCTCCTGGTACAATCGCAATAACTGTACATTCCAGAAGTACGCTGAAAATTAAGCCTGTTGTGCATTTCAAGACAAGATAGTGTTTGTTTACATTTTTTGGCATCAATTCACTGAAATAGGTGATTGTATTGCTAATATTCACCTTGTCCTAAAGATACTAAAACACTTAGGTGGTGGAAGCTTACAACGCAGACCTTATTTGCATTGGATGTAAAATATCCCCCATGGAAGAAATTAATGGTTTAATAACCGAAAGAGCCAGGTTTTCAGTTTTTCTGGTTTTATGGGGATTATGACTCATACTATTTCAAGTCAACCTCATGCAAATGTCTTGCTTCTCTTGTGACCACTCAAATCTCCTCAGCCTTGACTGAAAAAATCAAAAGTAACCCACATTTAAGTACTCTGTTAATAAACCTCCTGTGTTACATAACAAAATGCAGGAATCATGTCTGATGTAGTCACTTTCAAATAAATATCCAACTGCACCTTCAGTCTCACAAAAAAATGAGAAGTACGCAGAAAACGTGGTTTAACTCTGAACATTTTTGCATATATCTGGTCTGCCTACAATACAACATCCACAACATTACTTTTTGTAATTTAACTTGCGAATCGATTGCGATTGTGAATTCCACTCTGCAACGAACACTGCACTATAAAAACATGTATAGGGAACTGTGTGGACAGGGCAACACGATGCAGAATTTAATAGGAATTTATCTTCAGTCCTTAAGCCACACCTTCAAACCTTCAATCAATCAATCAAATGTATTTTATAAAGCCCTTTGTTGTCACACAGTGCTTTTACAAACACCCAGCCTGAACCCGACAGAGCACACATCAACAAGTTGATACACAGTGGCTAGAACAAACTCTCTGATAGGTATATTTTAGAAACCTGGAGAGGAACCATGCTCTGATAGGTGACCAGTCCTCTTCTGGCTGTGCTGGGTGAACTTGTAATAGCTTAGTTTACTAATTATTACATGCATTTTTTAAAGAGACTTATAAAATAGTCCAGGTCAAATACAGTCAGAATGGGACAACCAGGAGGGTTGAAGGTTTGGCAGACTGGAAGCAGAGACTGTCAGGTAGCATCAGCTGTTCAGCCTGCAACACAACCAGGGGGCCCCAGGAGGGGTCTGCTACATGTCCTTAGGGCCGGTAGGTCCCACTGTGTGGTCAGTAGGCACAGGTCCTCCTTAGTGGAAGCAGAAACAAGACACAGGGAAAGGTTAGACAACCTGGTTCCCTACGTCCCCGGCACAATAATATAGCAGCGTAAATCTTGAAACTGAGGCCCTGAACAGGGTAAACCCAGGACAGGGCCCAACAAGCCGGACAACATCCACCCACTTCACAGTCCAATGTTTCTATTACAAGAATGTCAAAGGAGTTCCTACGTGACTCAATGTGTACAGTTCGCTTACTATTTTCTTTCGTATACTTTCCATTCATCATCAACACACATCGTCACTGACCACGGAACGAATGAGCTAACCCCCAATTCACCCCTCTAGAAACACAAACACACAAACAAAATGTACCTCTCTCGTATCTTTGTTCAGCGGTTCAGCCAAATGTTACTTTCATGTTTCCTGAATCACTGGCCTGTTTACCTATCCAGATAAAACAATCACATCTGGAAGAGGCCGACGTGGCGTGTGTTCTCCCTTTGAAATCACATCAGGGGATTTGGAGTGCCAAGGGCAAAGATCTTATTAGCTGCTCGACAGGACTCGGAGAAGACTAAGTGGGAATAGTTAGTCCTCACGGTAGGACGGAAGATAACCGCGGCAGTTCCCGACCGTTCCGTGTGTGTTAAGTTCAAGCGTGATTCTGATGTAAAACATTACGAAGAGCAAACGTAGCGATGCACAGCGTATGGCTCGAAGAAAGCCTGGCGTCAAATCTGAGGGCCTGTATTGGCAAAGCCTTAGAGAGTAGGATGCTGATCTCAAATCAGATACCCTTGTCCCACTGATTATCGTGCGACCTAAAGTGCCTGACGCCAGATCAGATCTTGGTGTATTCACCGAATGTCAAACAGTCCAAATAGAGATGGGCTCGGGTGAATTTATGCGGTAATGGCTGAACAGTCAAATACATTGACAGAATGGTCCCCGGTTCTTGCTCAACATTAGCGTTGAGAAAATGAGGCAAGAACACTTCGCTTCATTAACATATGACATTGTTAGAGCTTATTGATCGGCCATTACTAAAAAGGACTAAGTCCGTCGCAACCTTTGTTAAATTCGAAGGACATTATTGATCAAATACCCCAGATTTGGGAAAACTGTGTGTATTTACTGTAATTACGCAGTACTCACATCGGTCAATAAAACCACGTGAGAAACATTATTGCCCCAAATAAGATTCATAATCACCTTTGGATTGTTAATCGATGCAAAAGTTGTTTCGTCGTTGAATGACCAAACATATTTAAGAGAAAATTTTTTTTGTTGCAGATGTCTAAATGGAATTTAAAGTGGTAACACTTTAGTGTGATTCGGAGAGAAACCCTTATGCGTCTGCTTTCCAACAGAAGGGTTCAAATTGAGGTTAACGGTTAGTTTTTATATAGACATATATGAAGACACGTGCGCACGCACACGTCCCCCGCACATGCACACACAAATAGCGCAAACAAACACATGAAGAACGTGGTTACTCTGGCTGAAATCAGACATAAATATATTAGGGCAACTTGTCCAATTACAGCTTCGGGGTGAGAGAAATGTGAAACACATTCACGGGTTGCAGGTTGTTGCTGAATGTCAACGATAAGCCAATTGTCAGACAGGGATGGCCATATTTGTGGGAGAGAATTTAAAATGACTTTGACATGCTGCAAACCAATGCCAGATAGACATGCCCTATTGACAAGACTAGTATTTATCTGCTTGTAAAATAAGGCCTTGTACGCGGACATTTATTTCGGAATTTATAAACGGCGTCACATTTAACGGCATCTGTTATCACGCGAGGACATGAGTGAATGCATTTTACACAGGCACATGGGCAACTTTTATTGTGAAGTACACTATAGAAATAATGAAATGCCGCACCCTGGACGGACCGATTTCTTTGAGTCACTTCAAAAGGGAATTAAATAGTCGTCAAAAGGCAGGTGTTTCAGTCCCTTGACTTCGAACGCCACCTGCAAGTAGCGATTTTGTTGCCACACGATGTTAGTATCCAGATGCTGACACACTCAGTATCCCGTTGTGTGACTCAGGTATGGGTACGCCTCTTTATCTCACATTTATATTAAACAGTACACTGTGTTTGCGAACCGTCTAGTTCAAAATCACTCCGACACTGTCGATTAACAATTGTATATCGCCCGCTGCATAGGTGGAACCCAGGGAGCGTGCATAATTGGGTTCTACCGTGAATATAAATCACCAATCATGACTCAGCATGATGTCTGAGACTCCATTTTCCAGGCACCTTTCAGCATCAGCGTCTCCGCCCACATCCATATCTTCCACTCTGTCTACCACCGACTCTTTCGTTTTTCCGTCTATTTCTTGTCGGTCTCCATCTCTCTCCTCGGCTCTGCCCGTCTCTCTCATTTGGTCTCTCTCGATTACACACCGGGGCGCCCGTAAACGAACATGCGCGCGTCTGATGTGCCCTTGGCTGCCCGTTCGTCCTCTGTGCCGTGTTTGTTCGGCAGGCCCAATCGACTATTGGCTACTTAGTTTAGCTTGAACACATCGCCGCATGCCTCGGTCTGGCCACGGCGGGATCCCGACCAATCGGAAGGTCTGCTGGCAAACATCCATTACCACGTCTCTGCCTGGGGTCACTAGGATGTCTTAATTAAGGCTATTGTCCAGAAAAAAACTATATGTGTCAATAAGCTTTGAGTGAGAGGCCAAGAGTAGGTTGAAGATTCAGCGAGAAAGTGTGCGTGTGTGTGTGTGTGCGTGTGTGTGTAGGGGTTTGTGTGTGACCGTACGTGGGTGTTTTTTTTTGGTGATTGTTCACATCTGAGTGCTTGATTAGACGTTTATGGGCGCACAGAAATGTTTTAACACTTGATTCGTGGCATTTTACCCTTCTCCTTTGTCTCCATCTTTTGTGCGTGGGAGTTGTGTTGTGTTGTTTTGTTTTTATGATTGACCCTGAAGGTAACATGTCTGAGCGCATGCTCAAGCGCTAGTACACAAAACACAGATAACCCACTGCAAACACTAAGATCGCATAATTTTCACAGTGTGCCCGCTAAAAGGCTAAGAAACACTTAAGTTCAGAACAGAATGTTATACCATTTTGTAGATGCTTTTAGAGACTGCGTCTCTGGCACGTCCTGCGCTCAAAGGAAGCAAAATTGTGTTTTTCAGCTAGTCAGTTAAACGGTGATGTCGTCATGACATCATGATTTACCATGGTTACTAATCAATAATCTACATGAGCCCATTACAATACCTCAGAACTGGTTGTATTTCACCAAAGTGGACAGCTTGCGGCTTACCGACCAGCATTACACACCGATATGTGACATTTCAATCACAAACGACAGTGCAATACACAAACCTTAAGATACAAACATACCGATCGAAGCCAATAGTTTTGTCTTCGTTAGATTGGAGATGCATGGCGTGCCAATCGCTTGACTGAATTTCCGGTTGTCCCTTTTGGATTATCAATAAGGCATTTAGGTTATATCATGACATCAACATATAAGTGATGCTAACCTGCTGTGTCTATGAATAAGGCACTACCAAGGCAAGGTGTGTTTCTAAACCACAGAATTCAAGCATATATGCTATAATTAAACATTCGGTTTAGTTGAAGGGAAGCACTTTTGCAAAAAAAGCCTTTAAATTCTTTGGATCTTTTTTGAAATCGTGACGTATAGAGCGCAGCCTATGTGCGCATAGTTAACACAGGCGCATCGTGTGCTGTATAGTCAACCGAGAGACTGGGTATTATTATACTGGGCTGTTGCATGCCTGCTATGGTTTATAGGCTACTGTAGGTAATTATTATACCGCATTCAACAGCGGTCCCCTGGATGAGAAAAAGTAACAGTCGCCCCGGCGGGCAATGCGTTGGTCTTGGTGCAATACACCAGTGGTCCTGTGTGTGTTTCTCTCTCTCTCTTCTATGAGAACACGCATTTGAATCATCAGACGCGCTTATAACCACCCTGGAGTTTATTCCTCCCAGTACGCTTCATGGCGACGCGTTATGTCTCCCTATATCCCTTTTTTTCCAACAGAGCAGAAGGGACCTGGAGTGCGCGGGTCCAGTCCGAGCGGTACCGTGCATGACGCGTCTGGATGCCAGAACCGGGTTGGCATTTGAATGCATGGGAATATGAATAGGTCGACCGCGCAAATCGAGAGCTTCCTGTGAGAGTGAGCACATTCGAACGCATGCGGATTGATTTTTTTTCTCCGGCACGATGGGTTTGTGCCACCGCAGCTCAGCATAGAGGGTGTCGGATCCGTCTGAGAGCACCGTGCCGGACCGGGCAACATCACCCGGTTCACCTCTTTGTGCATCAAAATTGACCAAAGGCGCGCAGAGGGTGCGTGCACGCAAACGCACGGACGAGACACAGAGCGATGATGTGAGGGATGCGGGTTTATCGCGTCGCCAGTGTGATCAGCGGCACTACATGTTCAGCACCGGGGGGTGTGCGGATTCAGCACCGGGGGGGGGACGGACAGCGGCCACCGCCACGGGAAAAGCACGGATGTGTACATTCTGCAAGGCAAGGTCAGTCCAAACCGAACTAAAGCCCGGAAAATGAGTCGGGATTAACCCACTGCGGTGCGTTATTGCGTTTTGACTGTTTGCAAAAACGCACGGAGATGATGCGCAAACGGACCCATTGGATCTGAGGAATAGTGTGTGTGTGTATATATATATACCATCAATGGTAATTTTGGAGCCTGGTCATATAACGGGCTATAGATGCGTCGGGCTATAATAAAGGACTGCTGTGTTCTCCTCTAGACCCCCCGGTGGGTCTATGGCTTCTCTTTTTTGGGACCGTAATAACGTTCATTCCGCGGCTAGTTTTCCAAATGTCTCGAAACCGGGGATGAATTGTTCTCATTGAAGATGCTGCTTTGGATCGTCCTGCTGAAGGCGACCCTTTGTGTTGCTGTGGGAAATGTCACACATAAGGACATCTGCAAGGAGCGGATCTGCTCGTGCAATGAGATCGAGGGGGATCTGCACATCGACTGCGAGAAGCGGAGCTTTACCAGCCTGCGCCATTTGACCGGTCCCAGTTCCCAGTTTTATCATTTGCTGCTGCACGGGAACTCCTTATCCAGGCTGTTTCCCAATGAGTTTGCCAACTTTTACAACGCAGTGAGCTTGCATTTGGAGAACAACGGCTTGCACGACATTGTCCCCGGGGCTTTCCTGGGACTGCAGCTGGTGAAAAGGCTGCACATAAATAACAACAAGATCCGGTCGTTTAGGAGAAGCACCTTCCTGGGTTTAGACGACTTGGAGTATCTGCAGGCTGATTTCAATCTGCTGAGGGACATCGACCCGGCCGTGTTCAGGGATTTGAATAAACTGGAGGTGCTGATTCTGAACGACAACCTCATCACCGCGCTACCGGTCAATGTGTTCCAGCACGTCCCCATAACCCACCTGGACCTGCGGGGGAACCGGATCAAAACGGTGCCTTACGAGGGAGTCCTGGAACAGATACCGGGCATCGCGGAGGTCTTGTTGGAGGACAACCCCTGGGACTGCAACTGCGACCTGGTCTCCCTGAAGGAATGGCTGGAGAACATACCGCAGAGCGCGCTGATCGGCCGGGTGATCTGCGAGGCCCCCACGCCGCTGCAGGGGAACGACCTGAACGACACGTCCGAATCGGAGCTTTGCCCTTCGAAGAGCGGCGACGGGACTTTGGTCGCGCCGCCCACCGAAGACGAGGCCTCCGAACCCGGGCCGACGCCTTATAAAGCCGGCGGCGGCGGTCCCGGGTCCCCGACGCCGGGCAACGGGCAAAAGGGACGCTCTAAATCGCACTGGCAGCTGAAGACGAAGCCCACGTCCGGGCCAGGCGTGAGCGGGGAGCTGCAGATTGTGCAGAACGCGTCGTGCCCTCTGCCCTGCAGCTGCACGCTCATTGGATCCCGGCACGGGTTAGGGGTCAACTGCGAGGGCAAGAGGATAGACAGCTTGGCCAACCTCAAACCCAAACCCCTCACTGCACACGAATTAAACATGAGAGACAACAACATCCACGCGATAAAGAAGAGCCACCTCAGCGGCTACTCCAGTCTGAATCTGCTCGATCTGGGGGGGAACAACGTCAAAATGATCGACAACAGCACTTTTCAAAACCTCACCGAGTTAAGATGGCTGTACATGGATAAGAATTATCTGGATACGCTGATGGCGGAGATGTTCACTGGCCTGCAGAACCTGGAATATCTCAGTTTGGAATATAATAATATACAGCTGATACTGGCGGGCACGTTCAGCCCGATGCCCAACCTCCGGGTGCTTTTCCTCAACAACAACCTGCTTAAATTTCTACCCGTGGATGCTTTCCTCGGAGTGTCTTTATCAAAGATCAGCCTTCACAATAACTACTTCACACATCTCCCCGTCGCAGGGGTCTTGGACCAGCTCAACTCGATCATACAAATCGATTTGCACGGGAACCCGTGGGACTGCACGTGTCACATCATCCCGTTCAAACACTGGACAGAGAAACTGGGCGCGGACGTGATCGTGAGCGATGTGAAGTGCGAGTCGCCGGAGGAGTTCTGGAAGAGGGACGTGCGTCGCGTCAGGAATGACCTGATGTGTCCCAAGCTGTACGAGAAAATCCACCCCACGTCCCTCTCCAAAAACAGCACGTTCACCGCGGACACGGGCACACGCTCGAACTCCTACGTGGAGCCCAACCGCGTGTCCATATCGGTACTGGTCCCCGGGCTGCTGCTGGTGTTCGTCACGTCCGCGTTCACCGTGGTCGGGATGCTCGTGTTCATATTGAGGAATCGCAAGAGATCAAAGCGGAGGGACGGCAACTCCTCTGCGTCAGAGATCAATTCCTTGCAGACAGTGTGCGATTCGTCTTATTGGCACAGCGGGCCTTACCATGCGGACGGGGGGGCGCACAGGGGGTTTGACTGCAGCGCCCATATCTCTACGGCAAACGACGCGTAAAGCCACACGCTGACAATGGATAACTGGAATACAAACGAACAATCAAACATGACAGGCAGACAGGCAGACAGACAGACAGACAGACAGACAGACATGCAGGCAGACAGGCAGACAGACAGACAGACAGACAGACAGACAGACAGACAGACAGGCAGACAGACAGACAGGAAGACAGACCGACAGACAGACAGACCGACAGACAGACAGACAGACACACAAATGGACTGGGTTCTGTTAACGATGATGGCAAATGAAGATGAATTAACAACTGTTACTAAGCCCCTTCACATTGGCTTTTTGTCGCGACAGCCCATCTTTGGTTTGCTCCAGATGACTGTGTAGTGTCATGAGTCTGCTGCAGAAGCAACAGTAATATATGTACAGACCCCCTTCCCGGCCCCTCCCCCCCAGTACTGCTATTTGCCGCAATCAGACTATAAGGATCTGTGAGAGAAGACTCGGAAAAATCGTGCACGATGCGCATGAATGTAATGTACATAACTGACTGTATCATATCTGCATGATTTCGCATGGTTTCAACACACAGAGGAACCATACCATAATTAACAAAGAAGCCGACTCAACCTTTCTTTCATGTTATCAATATGACTCTCTCTCTATATATATATATACATATATATATAAAACTATATATGAACATATACAAAGTGCAATTTCTCAATTTTTCTTTTTTGTGTACAATGGTTATAGGGGTCTTCTTTCGTTTTGTTTCGATTCCGGGGGAGGGTGGGGCGGAAAAAATGAATATTTGGGATGTCAAGAAGGTTAAACAGCTGTCAATCATGCATGTTCTCCTTAGTTCGTTTCCTCATTTGATTGTCGATAAATATCGGGGGTTATTTAAAGCGAGTGCAGACCTTATTATTTCTGCACATTGGTTTCTTTATGAATGTATAATGTGTTTTTTTTTATGCTGTGCCAATTGTTGAATTTCAGATGGGATTCAGATGAGCATGACACAATTAACGTCACTCAGATGCTTATGCTGCAAGGGTTAATGTAGCCAGCTGAAAACAGTTCCTGGGTTTCGTGTGTGTTATAATGAATTCAGTCTGCTTTGGGGGGATGAGGAAGAGGCTTTACCGAAATATTCAATGGTCGTTTTTTTAACCGCATATTTTTCCAAAATCAAACTGTTTTCAATGGAAGTGATGGTACGTGCAACTCGATCTATATGTACAGAGGTAGTATACAATGCTTTTTTTAATGTAAAGAAGTATTCCTCCACAAAAAGCGTATATAGGCTATATGATTCACCTCCATTTATGTGAGCTTTTGTAAAGCCATCTATTGTGTCCAAATGTGAGAAACGGGACCCCCTGCATTTTATATAAAACAGACCGGGCAATGTTCAGTTTCCATTAGTGAAAAACATCGAGTGTTTTCATTTGACAGTGAGCTTATTAATCTGGTACCATAAGGATGTCTTGGCAGGATGGGCACGTTGAATAGGCCAACTCACAGTGGCATCTCCTCCACTATAGATGCAGGGATTGGGTTATGGAATGGGCATTTTGATGTGCTGTGGTGTGAGAATGGCCAATGTTAAATCAAGAGACATATACACTCTACAAAAGTGTTTAGACGACGGTCTGCTGGCTATAGTGACCATCACAAATAGCGGTGGCCTGTGCAAATGTAAACTGTTTAGGTGAATCAATGGCAATGGCTGTGATGTGTCAGCGTTTAGGCCATGGAACTGTAGTATGTCATATGTATTGTATTGACATACCATGTGTGTTGGTCACAGTCTTACCTTGTGCGGCCATTCTTTACTATAGGCCTTTTTCAACACCGTGGTCTGGGAGATATTGTCGTTGTCCATGGTGCTGAAACGGCTGCCTCCGCGGAACAAAGTTCATTGGTGGAGCGTCTGGTCTACGTGTGCGTGCGCCGCGGTCTTTGTGTGTGCGTGTGCGTTTGTTCGTGGGCGAGTGTGTCTGCGTGCGTGCGTGCATGCAAAGGCATCTAACTGTGTTTGTCTTTATGCGTGTGCCTGTATGTATGCCCGTTCCCATACACACGTCCACAGACCCCCACCGCCACCACCCCCTCAACTCAAATGTAACCAATCACATGGGCTGACTTTTGGGTACAATTATCTCAGTAGATCTGTGGTAACATCATCAGTGCTGTCCATCACTTCAGACTGCGTTTCGCTGGCATATCGCTTCAAACGGTATTTATCGGTCTACTGTGGAATAATGTACCATTTGCTCATCAATTATTGGTGACGTTTCAACGCTGTGTCCCGGACTTACATTTCTATGCTTTACTACATTTTACCTGCTTATATTTTGTTAAATAAAATGTGGTCAAGGTTGAGTGAAATCTGGTGGTTTTCTAAGACATTTCATTCCTGCATGGGTTGAACTGAAGTACCGCTGCTGTAAACAACGGGGTCCGAAATAAACCCGGGTTTGGCGCTGAAATGGATGGACGTGTCACTGGGCCGGCAGAAAAATAACACTGGCAGCTTATTTCAGCAATGGACCGAGACAGTTCTTTTCACAATATTTGTGGTTTTGTGACGGAGGTAATGCAATTCTCTCCACAAATATGGCCGTGTTTAAAACACAGAACAAATCCATTAGTTCTGATGACTCAGTCTAGGGCCTGATAGTTTTAAAACCCCGAGTGTATGGCGGACAGAAACAACGGCTTTGTTCCGTTATCATGGCCCAGGGACCGGCCACCTGATTCCCGGATACCCTGTGGGGTATAAGATGGTTTTTGATTAAAGCCGAAATGGGAGACCAGGTGTGTCGAATTTAGTCAACCACCGAACTGGGTCAACTAGCACAGTCGAAGTGCTGTGTGGATTGTAAATGACTCGTTCTTTTCGAACGACTATCTCACAGGACCCCGAAGAGACACTATTCATTTTTAGAGGGACTCGTGCCTTTTTGTCATTCATTTGACCTGCTGGCAGCGGTTAATAGGCTATAGCAGGATTAATGTGGCCTCCACTCATCCGGTCCTGTAGCTCTGAAGATGAGCTCAGACCACCAACTGTCCATATGTGTGTGAGCAGGAGAGACTGCAGCTGCAGGAAGTAGTGAGGAGAGGAATAAATGTTTGAAACAGATAGATGATTGGACGCTGCTGGGATTGTTGTAATGTATTGATTATTTTCTGTAATCGATGCAGAAATATTTACAGTAATAATACACAGGTGAACAAATAACATAACATTTATTTTGTGGGGTAGAGCTGCAATTTGCTAACAATTTTCAGTCCAGCACAGTCAAGCTCTCCACAAAGAGGCATTCACGATATACAAATGATATTTGTGTATGCATAGTAACCGCACATGCACATTGTTCGAAGCAGAAATGACAGCTCTAGTAAGCTCTGAATGGCAATCGAGATGCTTGCAAAAATATCATTTCAAATATTGACTGAAAACATTAACCGCTATTGGTGTTGCCTGTGTTTTACGCTAGTAAAATGAAAACATACACACTGTCCCGTTTATTCAGTAAAACATGACAGGATCCCATTCCTACCTAGCTGGTTTTAGTCACAAAAATCAACAAACCTGTTCTTCCATGAAGGTACAATCTTTACACTGTAGACTCCTGTGTCTCTTCAGGAACTGGGTGGCCAAAACTCTGTTCTAGACAAACAAATAATGACACATGGCTGTTTGTTTTAGTGTATGGCAACGCATAGGGCTTTAGATTTGTTTCGTTTGCCTGCAATATTCTTTCAGGTGAAATACACACAAGAAATCAACGTCTGCCAAGCTGTTAGTGATGTGTTCTAGCTGTTGAGATCAACGCCCTCAGCCCGTTGTAGTGTTGCCGTCTGCAGGAATCAAGAGTTCAGATGCGATCCCCCTGCTTCGCCCCGCACAGTTCAGACCAAACCAAATCAGCGTTTCATCCTTCTGCCCGAGCGTAGTCACACATTTACTTATCTGATCATCTCCACGAGGACATGGCCAACCCGATGCCACACTCACAGCATGCCGACCATGCCAACCATCGCAAACACACCTCGGGCACTTTGTTTATATATTCGCTCCCAAGCGCTGGAGTAAATAGCACGGCTGCTGGCGACCGGTACTCTCCGATCGGACCACAGTGTGCAGCCTCTGACCTGAACCGTTCAATTCAGCAATCCCATATCGATTCGATCATTGACCTTGTTTTAGGCCGTACAGGGCACATCCTTCACTGGGTTTGAGGCACTTGAGGGTTTTAGTCAGTTCTACACGGTGCAAGTCTCTTTTTTTTGTCGGCACGGAAACGAATGAAATTACATGATGGAATTCTTTGCTTGGCGTTACATCTGTTAAGACTTTAACAATTGTTTAAACTGGCATTTTGCCCAGCTTTGCCCACTTATGGCAACAGAAATCTGATAGTAGCCTGGTGGGCAGCGGGGAAATGCATTTGATCCACGGTGCCAACATCCTGAACCCCTTGTTTTCAATTTTATTGAAGCTTTTTTTGGTTCCTGCCAAAGTGGAACTTTCAATTATCGGGCCACTTAAAGTGCTGATCATGACTGGGACAAGGTTACAGTCTCCGATCGATGGAAAACACACACGAGTGCGCATGTATGCACACATTCATCTGCGTGCATACACACACACACACTGAATATATACATTAGAGCCTGCCTGATAGGACTGCTGCATACACACTTTAAGAATAGGAGATAGGTTCGCGCCCACACATTTTCAGCACTTTAGCCGTTTGACAATGCAGTGCAAAAACAACCGTCCAGAAGCAGAATGCGTTTGTGTGTTAGGTCACGTACGAACATGGCGTTCATTTTCTCCTTAACCAGGGTTTGACTTGGGCTGGAGCTCACTGTTTCTGAACACAGATATCGGTATCAGCTCGTGCACCTCTGAAAGTATATTAACTCAACCTACCGTGGAGTTCCTGCACTTCAAACACGAGCAGCGCTGGAACTTTTCACAGCCGAATTGAGTACCAGCAGTGAATACAGTCCAGATCAAGCACCGCTCCATAGCAGTTCCACTCGTCACACAATCACTGTGGCTAGGATTTTCAGGGAATCCGCCGGATTTGTATGTCACACGCTCTCAGACTTACGGGACTTGAAGGATCTGCCGCTAATGTGTTGCAACCAGATAGCGCAGAAAACATTTAGGGTTCATGTGGAGTTCACGCAGAACAAATCGAGCTGGTCGGACTTTTACGGTTATTAATTAATCCACTTGTGTTCATTGTTGGAACGATTCCGTGACGCCGGGCTAGTTATCCGACTGAAACGGGGTATGTTTCCATGTGATTCTGGCGGGAGAACATAATGGCGTCTGCTACATGACAAGCAAATGGTGAATTACAGGGACTTATCTAGCAAGTGATGTCGCGCAGCCTCTAACTAAACGTTGAATAATTATGTGATGTCTAAAGTCATATTCAAGTGATGGGGTCAATGAGCACGTCGTTGTTGAAATAACACAAAGACCCAAATCGCGGTCCATATATCTGTTGGGACGTCCATCCATTAGCGGTTCCCTAGTGGATATGGGTCCGTCAAGCCGACTCTGTTATTTAATGTAGGTTTACGGGAGTAGGTGTCCGATCTAGGCCTGATCACATGGCTTGTGGGGCGCTCCCGGTCAGCAGCGGTGAGTACCTACCCACAGCGGTCCACAGAGGGACAAACCACCAACCGGCGACAGGGTGTTGGGCGCCCAAATCTCATCGATGCAAGAGAGCAGCAAACGCTATCCGGAACTGACAGGAGGTCTACTGTGGCAAATTCACAGAACATGTTAAGGATGGTTACAGGAGGAATGTGTCACCACACACACACACACACAGACACACACCCACACACACACACAAACCCACACACACACACACACACACACACACACACAATGATGACCCCTGTCCACCGTAAAAAAGTGCCCACAGCGGCCACGCGAGCGATGTAACTGCATCTGGGAACAGTGGAAGAAATGTACCTGGCCTGGTGAGTCACGTTATCGTTTAACATCGCGTGGGCTGAGGCGGTGTAGATGTGCGTCGCTTACCTGCATGGGGAAGTGCTGGCGACAGGATGCGCGGTGAGAATGACAACAAGCCAGTAAAGGGAGTTTGATGCTCCAGGGAACGTTCTACTGGGGAACCCTGGGTCCTTCATACACCCAGTCACGGGAATAGTATTTCCTGATGCCAGTAGCGTCTTTCTACAGACAATGACACACCAGAAAAATATCCGGGCATTGAAGGTTGAAGAACCTGCTGGTTCTGGGTTACGGTTCAATTTGATGTTTCTCATTTGCCGCCCCTTTCGTGGACACAGACTTTTCTGAGCGGTTCGGTCTGTGATGGGCAATGAATCGATCAATACATTGTTCAACAAAGAACACACTGTATTGATCACACCTGCCCACTCCATGTGCACTCATGAGAGTGGCAGGCAGTGACAGCATTACCCAGAATCCCTCAATACTCCCCCCTGCTGTGTTCGTGGACGGCAAATGTCAGATCAATTGTTTATTCTGTCACGCTATGTGTCAAAGATGTTCTTTTGAGTCATCCGCGGTGACACCGGGGCTTTCTTAACCATTTCTTATATTCTCCTCTCCTATTTAAAGTCGTCATGTTTTCTTCCCCTCTTTCTATTCCTCGGCAATCCGGTCCCCGGCGTTCAGTCAGTAGCCTTCGCTTGCTTGAGGACGTTAACTGTCATATCAACACTCACTGCCAGGTCTCCCTTTTCTTTGGTTGTCATTGAGTGTCAGGATTTTTTAAGAGTGCTGCTAAATGGTGTTATCGAATGTTTCCTCAAACACGGTTATTTATGTGATTCTTGGTCCCTTTTCTCGGAGAAGGGTGGCAATTTTAAATATATACAGTGATAAACCAAAACATTACGACCAACAGCCTAATATGCTGTTGGTCTCCCACTTGATGACGAAGCAGCACGAACCCACTGAGCCATGAACTCCACATGAACCCTAGATGTTTTCTGCGGTATCTGACAACAAGGCATCCAGAAGATCCTTCAAGTCCTGTAAGTTGCGAGGTGGAGCCGACCGTGGATCAGACTAGTTGGTCCATCACGTAATAACACTGTCATCATGTAATAACATCATCATGTAATACCACAGGTAAATGGCGCACACATACATACTGCCGTACACGCGATGCAAAAGGAAACGGGAGTCGGTGAAACGGACAACCTCCTTCCACTGGTCAAGTGTCCGTTTCTGACTCCTTACTGGCCCTTGTACCAGTTTCTTTGGTGGACATGGGTCACCATGGACACTCTGACATGTGGCCTTGTGCATCGATGAGCCTTGGACACCCTGACCCAAACACCCAGTCGCCCGGTTTCTCCTTTTGCCTCCTCGGACCACAGCAGGTGGATTCTCACCACTTCTGACCGAGGGCACATCAAGTCGCTCAAGTATTTACCCCAGGCCAGTTCTCTTGCATCCAACATAGTTACTACATGAACTTACCGCTCGCTTATCAGCTAATCTACCCAGGCCCTTGATGGGAGCCGTCGTCATGAGACGATCAACGCCGTTTGCTACACATGTCAGCGAGCCGGGATGTTTTGTCTCATCACCTCATAACGCCCGGTGATTCTTTACGTGAAATTATTGTAGCCCGTGGTGTAAAAAAAGAGTATGTCGAAAAGAAAGCCAAAAGCCTATCCTCCTACTCTCTCCGGCGTATATTCCGTCTGCGATGCCGCCGCGTGTCTCTAGGCTTCTCTCTTGGTCTCCCAAGGGTTTAATTTGTCGAGCCAGCAGCCGTGTGTGACAGCCCACGCGTTTCTCTGCTAGCTGGCCCGGCTGCCATGAGTCTCGCACTCACACGGCACAATCGCTTGCCTTACTCTCCCGCTCATCACGCTGTTTACGGGGTCTTCAGACGAGACGCGCAGACTGTGTTGTCGCGTCAAGCCGGTCGTTCTGGATCTGGTCCTTCCGACCCGAGTAAAAAGCATTCTTGCAGAAAGGCTTTGAGACGCCGACGCGGGAATAGAATGCGTGTTTTTTTTGGGAATTTGTCAACTGTCAAGATGCACCAAGGACGCGTCTATGATACCGTCTATCTCGGAGGTTTTCGACGAACAAAGCTCACCGTTCACTTTGTTACAATAAACCACGGCCGTATCCTTTCCAAACATATATACCCATACCGTTTACTTGCTACAATGCAATTCAATACTAAACTCTGTCCTCAATTTACAGCTACACGACTATTACGGTAGCTGATAAACTGGTCAGCAAAGTCACGTTACATAATGGGTGGAAGCGCGGCATTCACGAATAAACTGAAATTGTGTCTGCACGGCTTGAGAGAGTGCCCCTTACACCCTGGCTCTAGTCATAGAAATATTCCGCAGGTATGAAAAACAAGCGGAAGGGTATCGGCATCGGAGTGGCGTCACGGCGAATATCAGGTATAGTTCGGGCTGTACGTGTGAGTGAACTTTGTCCATAGCGGCGTATGTCTCACATGACAACGTGCTCGTTTTTCTCCTCTCCTGACCTTCTCATCTGCTTGGGCTGCCTAGACAACATGATCTCTCTCCATCCTACAGGGGTTTGGCCTCATCTGTCACTCCCAGTCTCCACCACCCCCTCCGCCTCCGCCTCCTCCTCGTCCTTCCCTCTCTTTGTCGCCCTCGCCCTCGCCCGTCCCTGTGGTTTCCATCTCTCGCGCGTGTTCGTCGTTCGTCTTTCTCCCTGCTTCTCCGGTCACTTCTCTGCCGTCGCCTCTGTCGTCTCTTTCCCCCACTCTGTATTCTCGTACTCACCGGCGTCTCTCCTATTGACCACCCCCACTCACTCATCCCCCGTTCCCCCCGCACCACTTCGCTCCATCTCAACCCTCTCTCTCGACCCTCCACTCTGGGTCCTCTTTCTCTCTCTTCCCACAGTACTTCTGGAACCCTCGGTGGGCCAATTATGCCTGCAGGTTGATATATTTCCACTCACTCTCTCTCTCTCTCTCTCTGTGTGCGTGCCTTCCCCTGTTCTCCACCCCCCCCTGTGCTCCCCCCTGCCCCCCCCTTGCCCCACGATGCTTCTGGCCATGCCAGCGTGGAACACACATGCCCCCCCGATCAGCCTGACTGTTCCAAGGTCACAACCTAAACGTCGGCACGTTGCATCATTTAGCCGTCGCCTCATCGCCCTACGGTGCCGTCCTGCCATCTATACCGTCCTGTCATCTATACCGTCCTGCCATCTATACCGTCCTGCCATCTATACCGTCCTGCCATCTATACCGTCCTGCCATCTATACCGTCCTGCCATCTATACCGTCCTGTCATCCATACCGTCCTGCCATCTATACCGTCCTGCCGTCCTGCCATCTATACCGTCCTGCCATCTATACCGTCCAGCCATCTATACCGTCCTGCCATCTATACCGTCCTGCCATCTATACCGTCCTGCCGTCCTGCCATCTATACCGTCCTGCCATCTATACCGTCCTGTCATCTATACCGTCCTGCCATCTATACCGTCCTGCCATCTATACCGTCCTGCCCTTCTGCCATCTATACTGTCCTGCCATCCTATCGAGGAACTGTGGACTGACGATCGAAAATGCATACAAATATTCGGTTCAAATGATCTTTATGGCCTCATAACGTGTCAGGGATTTTTTTCATTTTAGTGTTGGAATTTATGAACGTTTTAAAAGGATTATTTTAATACTGTAGCAACGTCATTCTGTTCTAAACGGGATATTTGCTGTGTCCATTTTTTTCCTGTGGTCTGAGATTCCCACATCACGGTAATCATTAAATTGCAACTCAGCTGCAGTTGCCAACTTTGCCACGCTCGCCCACTAGGAAACTGACACGTTTAAACCCTTTGCTCAGCTGGTTTCTGGTGCAACCTGGAAATGTTTATTTCCCCGGAAGAAAAATTCATGACTTAATCAACTTACAAAAGAATACTTTCAAAATGTGCTCTCCTTACACGATGTAATTAGACAATTAGATTTAATTGGAATCTGGTCAAAATAACTGTGGTGGTTCTAAAATCTATGTGAAACAGAGGTCAAAGCTGCTAACAAGAGTTGGTGCTAACAAGAGTTGTTTCTTACAGTCAACATGTTGGAAATTGAAAGAGAACCGAAGCAAGATTATGGGAAAGCAATATGCCAACGATGGGGACGCCAACGATGGGGAACAGTTCTATAGTCAAAAAGCAATCTTAAACTGATGCGGTGTGTTGTGAGATATTCTTTTTGCCACATTTGGTGGTAACAATATCTGTAAGTCTTCTGGATATAGTTTTTGTACCATGACAAGAATATAGAGGCAAATGTGTGAGGATCGTGCAACATAAGATTAATACAAGACATGTTTCAGCAAGAGAGCTAACCTCTGTCTCCAACTGACCATAGGGGAGAGTGGGGTGAATTGTGCCAGGGGGTAATTAGTTCCACCCCTTGTTTCTGGAAAACCATAGAAGAAATTGGTCATGTGACCACATAATTTTGAAAAGCCATCCATTTTACTCATCCTCCAAAGAAGGGAGACACATGGCATGAGAGGTGAGCACATTTTAGCTCAAAAAACTGTTTTTTTCCTTTAAAAGTAAATTTTCTATGGTTAAGGTTTTTTCATTGTAGTTTTTGAACAATTTTAGAGAGGTTTGAAAACATTTCAAACATGTTTTAGTGCATTAGCAGGCTACACAATGAGTCTATAGAGTTAGCTTGATGTTAGCTCTTAACTGATGGATCATGCTAGTTTTTCCAAACTTGTGGGTCTGGGGTGATTTGTGCCAAAGGGCCTGGGTTATGTTGTGCCAAAGGGCCTGGGTTAAGTTGTGCCAAAGGGCCTGGGTTAAGTTGTGCCAAAGGGCCTGGGTTAAGTTGTGCCAGTGCCCACACCCCAAAAACTAGCCTAGTCACTTTATTCATGTTGCACAATTGACAGACAGTGTTCTATGTATGTCAACAGGCATCTATTGCCAAAGCCTTTTTGCCTGAAATGATTCACAATTATCATATATTGTGTAATTAAGTTTTTTAAATTTTCCAAAAAAATACAAAATAGATTTTTTTCCAGCAGTTTAATTGGGTGACAATATCTAAATAAACCTTAAATTAGTAATTTTGTATTGAATTTGTCTTCCTTTCATATAGCATTACAGTTCATAACATTCATATGTTCTTTTTTACTTCAGAAATCACTGGCACAATTTACCCCAACGTATTCCCCCCAAAGGCACAACTTACCCCGCACCAGGGGCAAGTTGTGCCACGAGACCACTTTTTTCCCAAAAGCTATATTTCTGAAACAATTCATTTCAGATCCAAAGTTATTGTTCTCAGGGATGCACCACATCCTGAAATACATGTACACCATTAAGTTGAAGGCATTACTGTCATGGCCTCACTTTAAAGTCACTTTGAGTAAAAACTGGCACAAATCACCACTTTCCCCTATACTGTATGGATTTAAAATGGCCGCCGGCATTTCAATGGACTTAAAAGAGTCATAGAAGAGCGTTTAGCTACACAGCTTTTTAATCTTACCTGTGCTGCTGAGGATCTTAAGTAACCGCACATGTAACTTTTTTCCATTTCCAGAGCTCCTCGGGTTCTGTAATGATATTCTGTTTTTACAGATAACTAGTAGTTTGCATCTTGGGAAATGTAGTCTCTGTGGTTTTAGGCCAGAGTTTAGTCAGCGTGCACCAACGGAATAAGCTGGTCACACAGTCTATCACGAGTTCTATCTAGAAAACTGAATGCACTGCTTCAACAGGGGGAACGTACAGGCGCTTCCCATGTGCGAACACACATGCACACACGAGTGACCCAGATCATAGCATGCCTCTAAGACATATCTTCCTCAGTCACTGTTTCTGATGAGGCAGATTGAAATGGAAATCAGACCAGTTTTCAATTGGAGTCCGTCGTTTCCGGTTTAGGGCTGACAGAGCAGGCGACTGGTGTCGAAGCCTTTATTTATGTCTTTCATTTCTACATATTCTCACTGCGTGATAATGACTGATCGGAGGGGGGGAGAGAGTGACTTCACAAAGGGAAGGGAGAAGGTCGGGGTCAAATGAAGAGTCCATCAGCCCTTACAAGAGAACATATGACAGTATGACTGTGACAGGCATTAGATGGGAGGCAGTGTGGGTGTGAGGGGAGTGTGAGGAGGCAGTGTGAGGAGGCAGTGTGAGTGTGGAGGGAGTGTGAGGAGGCAGCGTGGGTGTGTGGAGGGAATGTGAGGAGGCAGTGTGGGTGTGAAGGGAGTGTTTGGAGGCAGTGTGGGTGTGTGGAGGGAATGTGAGGAGGCAGAGAGGGTGTGAAGGGAGTGTGAGGAGGCAGTGTGGGTGTGAAGGGAGTGTTTGGAGGCAGTGTGGGTGTGTGGAGGGAATGTGAGGAGGCAGTGTGGGTGTGAAGGGAGTGTTTGGAGGCAGTGTGAGTGTGTGGAGGGAATGTGAGGAGGCAGTGTGTTGAGGCAGTGTGAGGAGGCAGTGTGAGGAGGCAGTATGTTGAGGCAGTTTAAGGAGGCAGTGTAAAGAGGCAGTGTGTTGAGGCAGTGTGGGTGTGGAGGGAATGTGAGGAGGCAGTGTGAGGAGGCAGTGTGGTCACCTTTCCATGGGCCCAATGGTCATCAGAGTAATTGCTGATGACAGAGACACGGTCCAGAGATCCAGCCACAAGCACTTCCCCTGGTCTTTCATCTACTGGCAATCTGCCGATGACACACACATTGTGTTATTCTGTGAGATGGAGAGATGGAGATAGAGAGATGGAGAGATGGAGATAGAGAGATGGAGAGATGGAGATAGAGAGATGGAGATGGAGAGATAGAGAGATGGAGATAGAGAGATGGAGATAGATGGAGAGATGGAGATAGAGAGATGGAGATAGAGAGATGGAGAGATGGAGATAGAGAGATGGAGATGGAGAGATGGAGATAGAGAGATGGAGAGATGGAGATGTAGATAGAGAGATGGAGATGTAGAGATGGAGATAGAGAGATGGAGAGATGGAGATAGAGAGATGGAGAGATGGAGATAGAGAGATGGAGATAGAGAGATGGAGATAGAGAGATGGAGATGGAGATAGAGAGATGGAGAGATGGAGATAGAGAGATGGAGATAGAGAGATGGAGAGATGGAGATAGAGAGATGGAGATAGAGAGATGGAGATAGAGAGATGGAGAGATGGAGAGACAGTGAGCAAGTCACTTATTCATTGCAAGAGCGAGAAAGAGAGACACACAGAAAAATGAAAAACAGAGATGTAACGTAAACCCAAAGGGATTTTCCATTATTTCTCATAGCCAGGCACATGTTTGGGACCAAACAGCCGGGCTCTAAGCAGAACTAACACACTGTGACACCACGGTCCGGCCCGGTTTAACAGGGAGTCGTTGAGAGTCTCACTGCACAGCGGCACTTTTTCGTATCTGTCCAAGGCCACTTTACACCCGCGGACCCCCTGCTGTTCCGATTACGCGGGTTTGGCACACAGCTTGGGTGAGATGGAATGCCGTGGAAGACTCACTGGCGTTCCCAACACTTCTAATGTACCCAAATGTTCTCGTTTTTTAAATCGTCTCTCTCTCTCTCTCCAGTGCCTCACGATGCCACTCTGAAAACACAACACTCCACGAGTGTGAACGACGTGAGGGAGAGACACTGGGGGCTAATCTGTTGCCTTCCCATCAGAGGCTTGGCTTTTTGTTCTGGGAGAATTGCAGGCAGCGGGAGGTTCTGGGTTTGGGGAATCACAGGAAGGTTGCAGGACCAGATAAAGGCTGCGAAACAGATGGAAGAGATTGTCGTAGCGCCGATTATCAGGTGGAATATTTCAACCTGGATGTCTAGTGTTTTTATTTGTGCAGTTCCTGGCAATCACAGATGAACGCGTGAACGTTATTAGACATTTCTGTTTAGACTGCACACTTCGGGAACTTCACGGACGTTTGGCCGATTCCTGTTAGGACTGCGTGCAGTGTGCTAACGCATTAGCCAAGAGTTAACGTTAATAGACAGCTTGCCACCACCATCTGGTGTCTGCGGCGCTGTTTAAATGCCCAGGACGTTTTTTAATGGAATTGTCTCCAACCAAAATGTTAAAACGACAGTAGTGTTTATTTGCTTCTTTCTCGTCCTCCGCTGTTGGCAGGCTTCATGTGTGTTCTCCTGATGTCAAACCCGGGGGGGGGGGGGATGAGAAAATTGGCTAAAGTGAACAAATCAAATCCAATTGGAAAAATAAATATCAGACAACTGACTGGTCAATTAGTCCAAAATAAAGTTTAACATGTCCTGAACCGTTGCTGGAGTGAAATGCCACAGATTTTGCTCACTTAAGACCTGCTATGATTTTTAATTAAGATGAGGGGAGAGACTTTCATTGAGCTACGAGGCAGCCCGGCGTCACCTGTCCTTTCTAATTGCTAGCTCTTCTCCTGAGGGGAGGTGGAGGGGAGGGGGTGGAGGGGAATGCAATTACTGTGAGATTGATTCAGCTGAGGACGAGTACAATAACAATTCATATTATATGCAAATAAATCTATTCCTTTGCTGGGTTGTTTCTGCATAATAAAGAATTATTAGAGGATGTGCTCGCGTTTGGAGAACAACGTCATGAAAATTATGGGATCCGGACAAGAATGATTACCTGACAGGGATGTAGAGGGAGAATTAATCGCTTGGAAAAACTATAGTTCTTGAACACTAAAGCATCTGGTTAAAGCATGTGGTTAAGTGGAGTCTTCATTATTTAATATGATATTATGTCTATGATTGTTTACGTTTAGGGCAGGTCGGGTCTATCTGTAAGCAAGGAATTGAAAGCCATGATGGACAAACCTACTGTCAGCAATTAGATTTCTGATGTCAGTTGCTGAGTGGGTAAAGGCGCTGTTTACATTGAATGGAAATGATGGGTGCTAATAGGTCGATGGCCAAAGGAGAGTGAAGTTAACAGATGAGTGATAGAAAGGCAAAAAGTGGCATGATGTGGCCAGAGACACTGGCCCTCATTTATCAAAAGTGCGTACACCAAATTTCCAGCGTACACCTGGCGTACACCCAAAACCACGGTGACTTTGAGATTTATCAATATGGACGTTGGCGTACGGCACGCTCAAATCCTACGCCAGCTCAGGAGGTGGTGTACATGTACGCACGTTTTGAGTTAGTGCGGAAATGTACGGTGGCCCACGGGTGCACAACACAACAACATTAGCAAAGCAAATCAAAGTTAAAAAAAACAACGACATTAACAAAAAGCACAACGACATTAACAAAAACAGAAATACATTAACCAAAAACATAACTACATTAACAAAACCACATCGACATTAATAAAAGCACAACGACATTAACAAAAAGCACAACGACATTAACAAAAACGACATTAACAAAAACACAACGACATTAACAAAAACGACATTAACAAAAGCACAACGACATTAACAAAAACGACATTAACAAAAGCACAACGACATTAACAAAAACGACATTAACAAACCGGAAGTGCTCCAGACCAATAGGGGGAGTCTTAAATTAGGTGTTATTTATGATCGAATAAGACGGTTGCATTAAACACAAAGAAGAAGATGAAGAAGACAGTAATTTTTCGTAAAATTATAATTAAATATATTAAAACCAACTTACATTGATAACTAAAATGTGCGTTGCTTTTAAAGAGGATTTCAAATTGACCTGCTAGCAACAACAATTTATTATTTTGGTGGAGAGCCAACCAATTCCACTTTCCACTCCCCCTAGTGGTCTGGAGCACTTCCGGTTTGTTAATGTCGTTTTTGTTAATGTCGTTGTGTTTTTGTTAATGTCGTTTTTGTTAATGTCGTTGTGCTTTTGTTAATGTCGATGTGCTTTTGTTAATGTCGTTTTTGTTAATGTCGTTGTGTTTTTGTTAATGTCGTTTTT
Source organism: Dallia pectoralis (assembly GCA_029465975.1). NCBI lineage: Eukaryota > Metazoa > Chordata > Actinopteri > Esociformes > Umbridae > Dallia > Dallia pectoralis. Next base: position 5,165,234 of record CM055739.1, read on the forward strand.
GTTAATGTCGTTGTGCTTTTGTTAATGTCGTTGTGTTTTTGTTAATGTCGTTTTTGTTAATGTCGTTGTGCTTTTGTTAATGTCGATGTGCTTTTGTTAATGTCGTTTTTGTTAATGTCGATGTGCTTTTGTTAATGTCGTTTTTGTAAATGTCGGTTTTGTTAATGTCATTTTTGTTAATGTCGTTTTTGTTAATGTCGTTGTGCTTTTGTTAATGTCGATGTGCTTTTGTTAATGTCGTTTTTGTTAATGTCGTTGTGTTTTTGTTAATGTCATTTTTGTTAATGTCGTTTTTGTTAATGTCGTTGTGCTTTTGTTAATGTCGTTTTTGTTAATGTCGTTGTGCTTTTATTAATGTCGATGTGGTTTTGTTAATGTAGTTATGTTTATGGTTAATGTATTACTGTTTTTGTTAATGTCGTTGTGCTTTTTGTTAATGTCGTTGTGCTTTTGAACTTTGATTTGCTTTGCTAATGTTGTTGTGTTGTGCACCCGTGGGCCACCGTAGAAATGCGCAGAAAAACAATTCCTAACACCACAAAACGCACTGACAAACTCAAAGATATGATATATTATGGCCCACTGTAAAAACAAAAAACAGTAATTCTAAACTTCAGTGTTTATTTTTGTGCAACATGGGCTTCAATGTTTAATTTGTGTGACTTTACCAAAGCATTTGATTTGTAAGCGTATGTATTAGGGATGCACCGAAAGACTTTTATCACCGAAACAATACGGACGAAATGTTGTGATCTATTCGGATCCTCTGCACTTCATCACGACTGTACTTGATCCGCGTTATAAAGACCATTACTTGGATGCAGAAATAAAGCAGCGCGCACGAGAAATGATCCAGACGGCGATGGATGCGGAGAACCCGCGTGGAGACGGAGCAGCGCACGGAGCAGGAGACCAGAGCGCAGAAAAAAAGAGAAGAGGGGCATGCACCCTCGTTGTCTGATATGTTCAGGGAAAAATATGGGTTCAGTAATGAAAGGATTTCGACCAAAAAATAATTCAGACTGACAAAATAATAAAAATGACATTCTTCTTCTTTTAAATAATAATAATAATACAAATAATAATAATGACATTCTAAATAACAATAAGCGTGATTAATAAAAAAAAAAAAATAATAAGAATATTACAAATTGTCATGCAATTATTAATGTGAATGAATGGTACTCCACATCACATCATCATCACTACTGTACACCCCAATACATGTGACGTGAAACGAAATTAAATGCTAATTGTTTCAAAACACGTGCTGTAAAATAATGCATTATGATAGGTCATTTGATCATCCACGTCGGATAAGTTTCTCTTCTTTGCCGTCTTCCGTGTGTGCATGGCGTAAAATGAGGGCGTGGGGGAGGCGGAGACTTGAATATATAGGGGCGTGTTATTCTAATGACGATCGTTTTCAGCCGCGGCATTTATCAAGGCCAGGTATTGCGTACACCTGGATTTCAACGGTACGCACAGCTTCATAAATCAGGTGGTGAGAGGAGTGTAAGCATAATCTTACGCCAACATATACGCCCGTTTCTACGCAAGAATGATAAATGAGGGCCACTGTGAGGCCAGAGACACTGTGAGGCCAGAGACACTGTGAGGTCAGAGACACTGTGAGGCCAGAGACACTGTGAGGCCAGAGACAATGTGAGGCCAAAGACACTGTGAGGCCGGGAGACACTGTGAGGCCGGAGACACTGTGAAGCCAGAGACACTGTGAGGCCAGAGACACTGTGAGGCCGGAGACACTGTGAGGCCGGAGACACTGTGAGGAAAGAGACACTGTGAGGCCAGAGACACTGTGAGGCCAGAGACACTGTGAGGAAAGAGACACTGTGAGGCCAGAGACACTGTGAGGCCAGAGACAATGTGAGGCCAAAAACACTGTGAGGCCAGAGACACTGTGAGGCCAGAGAAAACAGATGCCTAACCGCCAGAAAACACAAACATAAACAATTGGTAGTGCCCTAGGGTGGTTGAGCGGTCTGAGCACATGTACTGCTGTATCATGGGTTCACATCATGGGTTTGTTCACATCACGGGCCCACATCACAGGTCACATCACAGGCCCACATCACAGGTCACATCACAGGTCACATCACAGGTCACATCACAGGCCCACATCACGGGTCCACATCACAGGTCACATCACAGACTCACATCACAGGTCCACATCACAGGCCCACATCACGGGTCCACATCACAGGTCCACATCAAGGGTCCACAGCTCCATCAGCAAAAAACACTCAATCATTGTGCACTTTTTCTATCAACAAAGCATTTTGTACCGCAGACATTTTGTTCAGATGTACTATTTATCAGCGCAAAAACGTACAAGAATAAGCAAGTGATTGATGAACAACGTGGACAGAGGTTGTGATTCATCTGTTTGCATGGTGTCTGAGAGGATGTGACCTGTGCTTAATGGGCACTAATTACTTACACGTGAACGTGCCTAATTCGAAATGCATCTCAAGTCAATGTTGTTGCTAACACTTGGTCCCAAAACAAAAGTGAACCGTGGTAGAGTCAACCTAGCTCACGAAAACTCATTAGTGGGTCAAATTCACTGACTATCTAATATGGGCGTCATCCAAGATGAATACGACTATGCACAAGCTTAGTACAAGTCATGTTTGCTTAAGTATAATGTAATTACTGGATGTTACCCAGGATTTGGCTTGAAAGCTACTTCAGTCATCCCACTGGGCGTTCAAATTAAAGCCTCAGAAGCACAGCCCAAGTTAGAGAAAAGGGGATCTCTAAACCATTATTCAAATAAGCTCCAAAATAGGCTTACAATTTGGCAAGCCTAAATTAACGTCTAACAATTTTCACCATAACATTCTTAGTTTTTGGCTTATTGTCAAATTAACTGGCTGCAAAGTAACATTTTCAAGGCATTATTTAAACATTGTGCCTTAAGCTCCCAATAAATTCACTGGAAAGCTTGTCCTGTCCATCAGGCTGTGGAGGCCATTATTCCTGATTTGTCTCAATGCGGTGAAACATGTTTTAATTGGCTTACACTCATCACATGGTTCGCGCAGATCAGAGTATAGTGCATTTGGATGAGGAAACGTTAACATTCGTAACAATAATGTGAAGCACCGGACATATAAAAGTCAGGTGGAGCTCCTAGGAATTTTATTGCATGGGGTGATCCCAGCAGGTGGTGTACAACATAAAAGAAGAAAGTATTTGCAAGAGCCATTTGTCGTTTGTTAAAGCAATTACAAATACAAACAGTGTTAGCTGGTGACAGTATCTTAGCTTTTGAAGGTCCTAAAATACATAAAATCAATTGAGTTAGCGTTTCTTATGATATTTTACTAGATATGTTTTTTATGGTTTTCTAAAATATGATGGACATATGACTGTAGACCTCTGAGATGGGTGGGAGATAACCTAGCCTGGAAAACCTAGCCTGGAAAACCTAGCCTGAAACCCACCATTTGCAGTGGAACTTCACACTTTAAGATCAAATGCAACTCAAAAAAACTTTGAAATGATGACCTACTGATAACATCATAGTACATCATTGTCTGTTGGCTCTTTCTTTTATCTTACAGGTTGAAAAGGGCAAATGGATTTACATTCAGTTTCCTGTCAATTTTGACATATGTTGGAATCATACAGCCGTATGTGAAAAGACAGTCAACATTATGAAAATACTCTATGAGTTTATTGATTCAATTATTACAGTATATAGGTCAGAGTTCCCTGCTCTGTGGTAGGAATAACAAGGTCTAATCCTCTGGTGTCAAGCTCTATGCAGTTTTTATGTTTAACCTTTTGTGTAATAAAATATATATTGCATAAGTATTTTATTTACTTTCTCAAAATTGGTACTATTCCTTTAAACGTTTCCCTCCGTTTTCCACAACAACACTGCATGTTAAAGCTGTGGGTCTGGGTGGTTTGTCCAATGAGAAGCCTTTCTAAGGAAGTGTGGGAGAAGGCTCTATGGAGACCGACTGCACAGGGTAATGAAAAACAAAAAAAACAGAAGCACCCAGCTTTGTACATCGTGTTACAGTTTCTTCCAACGTTCCTATTTTCTAAGTTAGTGGGTTAGTAATACATGCTGTGTAATAAGATGCTAGTTAGCTGTTGCTGGCTAGCCATCATAAAATGGAAGGTGGCGTGGGCCGTGTTAGCAGTCCTGCCGTGGAGTAAATGTCCTTTCCTCTTGGGTATTGCAGTCCGGCAGCAAGCTGCAGTCTTGTTTATTGCTGTACCCGGACTTTGTGTCTGTGATACAATGAGTGTGAATCACAACTGTCTGAGAGAAACCATCGCCTCCACAACTGCCGCTTGTTTCTTCAGCCCCAACTTGTAGGCCCACCGGTTACTGAGAAGAACAAATAGAGCACTCTTCTGGAAAGGCTTTTCACAAGACCTTTGGAGAATCTCTGTGGGAATTTGTAAAAACATTTCAGACGAGGCAAGGCAAGGCACTGATGTTGAATGAGAAGGCCTGGCTCGCAATTGCTATTCCAATTCATCCCACAGTTGTTCAGGGAGCTTCAGGTCCGGGCTGAGTGCAAGACAACTTGAGTTCCATGTCTTAATGGACCTTGTTTAGTGAATCGGGGCCTCAGCCACGCTGAAACAGAAAAGGGCCTCCTCCAAACTGCTGCCGCAAAGTTGAAAGTACCCAATAGTCCAAAATGTCTCTGTATCCAGTAGCTTTAGGATGTGTCTTCATTGGAAGAAATTCCTCCTCCACCAAACTTTGCAATATGTACTAGTTAGTAAGCGGGGCTATTGTTGCTCCTAGACACTTTCACTTCACGACTATACTATAGTACTTACAGTTGACCGGAACAGATCTAATTGGGCAGAAAATGTATGAACTGACTTGAGGCAAAGGTGGCGTCGTATGACAGTGCCACATTGAAAGCCACTGACCTCTCCAATGTTCTGCTAATGTACGCCTATGGAGATAGCTATGTGCCGAATGTAATGGAATGTACGCCTATGGAGATAGCTATGTGCCAGATTTAATGCAATATATCCATATGGAGATGTGCTGGATGTAATGCAATGTACGCCTATAGAGATAGCTATGTGCCGGATGTAATGCATCTGTGAGCTATGTGTGACTGAAACACCTGAACTAAATAGTTAATAGAGGTGTTCACACACTTTAGCGGCGCCCTTACTACTAACCATATAGTGTGCTTATATAATTTCAAATTATGATAATTAAATGTAATCTAAGTGCCTTCTTTTCATTTTTCCCCTCCATTTTCCCCTATGTTAATGTCCCATTACCGGCGGAATTAATGAAATCAATGTAAACAAATTTCCTCCGCCGAGAAACACCCGGCACTTTCCAGCGGCACATCTCGGGTGAGTGTGCTGAACATGTCCGCCTCTTCAGTCCCTAAACAAGTCTATAATTGCCGTTCTCTCCTTGAGTACATGTTTGCGTACACCAATGGCTCGGGAGAGATGCATGTGCCAACATGGGTTTGTCCCAACCTGTCCACCTCGCCTTCTCCGAGGCAGCGGCGAACTCGCTGTTGTCATTTCCAGCTGAGACTGTTTTATCAACAGCCCAGTGGTCACCTGTCAGGACATGAACACACAGGCACAAGTATGCGCGCGCGCGCGCACACACACGCACGCACACACACACACACGCACGCACGCACACACGCACGCACACACACACTCGGACTATCCATCTCTCCTCTCTCTGTCGTCTGCCTGCACCAAATGTCTCTCGACCTGGTGGCAGTGCTCACTGAAGCAAGGGAAGTTCCAGGAATGTAGCTATGTCTTATTTAAAAAGCTCCCTCTTTTCTGCCCTTAATCACCCAGGATCTAGGTGCACCAGATGGAGCCCATAGAACTGCTGAAGCGTCACCTCTATGGTTGTTACCTGGACAAAGACAGTACTGCGGGATATATTTACTACAGGTAATATTTACTATTGGACCCACTTCGGGGGGGTTTCCGCTCCTCTGGATGTCATCCTTCCTAATGACCGCGCTGTATGTGATCGTTGTACGGGCACATTACAAAACAGAAGCAGTCTAACTCTGAGTTGTATGCTGAAGCGTGGGTTGCTATGGTAACGGTGGTCAGTTGGCCGGTGTGTGTGTGTGCGAGGGAGATAAATAATGTAGCGTAGTACTGGCAGGCTGACAGCACTGCAGCAAGCTGTTGCCCAACTCGGCTCTACGACCGGACAGACAAAGTCCTAGACGGGTGGGTATGTGGTCAAGGAGACCCGTCGAAAATGCAGAGGACCCAGAGAAGCCAGATCTGAGACAGTTTTAAGGGGATATACCCAAATTAGGGACTACAAGACTGTGTCTGACAACTTTACTAGCTTTAATGTTTTCTCCAATTCTCTAGGATCGTTGGATGAGTGGATAGAAAGTTTCATCCTCCGGGCCAGATCGATTTATTCTCAAATGCTTTTTCCACACGTTCTCTCTCTCTGTGACCTTCGTTTCCAAAGTTGAAAGGTAAATGAGGGGAGAAGCTGTGGAAGGTGAACAGGCACGAAAATGTTTTTCTAATAAACGAGACTGTCTTTCTCTTGACTTATCTAAGTACGGATAATCAAGCAATTTACATTTACAAGGTTAGATCCCGAAATAAATAAGTACAGTGAAAAATTTGTCCAATTAATTGATGAAACGAGGCACACGATTGTCTCTTTTGTCAGAATAAATTCCAATGTGTTGCGGCCATATTTCAAACTCTCAAATCCCATTCCTGTCTATTTTCTTAACAACTAGATAATGTTCATGTTGCCAGTCTTCGGTAAACGCCTGATTGATGGAGTGCTGAGGTAATGTTAAGTGGAACCTTATATAGACAGGCTTGTGTATTATCTATGTTATATGGCATCAAGTAAATTCACAATCCAGGTATATTCCTTTTTTAATGGACGTATCAAAGATGACCAAAAGACACAGAATTCACCGCAGGTCAATAACAGCATACCGTCTAAATATCTATCTACATTCAAACTTGCACTTTTGCATTTGGCAAATTCCTAAAACCCGTTTTCGCTTTGTCATTTTAGGCCTTTGCGTATAAAGGGAGGGGTCTGCAGTGTGTTCTATAAGGATTCTATTCTATACAACATAGCACACACATTTACGTACACAGTACGTCTACAAACAAAACACGGACTACAGCATATTAGTAATATTGGCCCAAGGCCAGTGGCAAACGTAAAAAGTTCATTATAACGGATCTCTGTGATATTTTGAGGCGGGCCAGAATATTCTCTAGGAGCCTTTTCGGTTTTACCTTTCGCTGTCATGTAGCTAGGGCTATGATTTATGTCAGAGCTGGGGCTTCTGAAGATATGTCAAAATAAAAGAACAGAGCTAGGTGATGCCTGTAATGTCTTATTAAAAAAATGTCCCCGCACATAAAAAAGCAATTTATTTCATATCACGATTCGGAATTGCATTTGTGACACATAAGCGATGAGAAAACAGTACTTGTGCGCTGGATCTGTAAATACGGAGACCATATGTGCATTACTGACGTGGAGATATCAATGCGATGGTTTGACAACATACATCACTGATACGGCTGACATGGTGAACATAGAGACACACCACTAGTGCTTCTACACTATGTAGTCAAAGTCATTTCTGTTTCCTGTTTTTACTGCTGTCACCGTGTTCAGCCCCCGTTTGCGCTGCTCCGTGAAGGTAGTGCCCGGTCTTGTAAGAGATCGTCAGTTTCTTTGCATTTTCTCACGTGAAATAGCTTTCATTTCTCAGGACGAGAATAGACTGACAAGTTTCAGAAGAAAATCAGATAATGTATTTCAATGGACAGAGTAATGTTGTTTTTCAAATCATTCGGGGAAAGCTGCAAGAACAGTAGCATTCACATTGGCTGGTTGTAAAATGTGTCTCGTCTATCTAGTAGCCCCTAGTATTTAAAAGGCAACACAACAATAATGGAATAATGGCATAGGCCGTTTACGTCACCTGGTGTTTATAGGCAAGAGAGATCAGATTCAAACTCTAAACCAGCCAGGCGGCCCAGAGACAGTCTCCTATATGCCAGAGATGTATTTTAAATGCATGGAAGAGTATCGGTCAGTGTAGCTGGGGATACAGGTCCAATTCACTTACCCACAGATCATACAGCACCCTATGGCCATAACACCATTGTGTTTTATGAGGGGGATTTATATGAGAACTTTTATGAACACATAACCTTGTAACCAAATACAAAAAATAGCGGCGAGGAGGCAGTGGATGTGGACAGAGCGTTGCCCAAGTGGCAAAACATTGCAATAAGCCCGGCACAATAATCAAAAATGTTGTCTAATGTACCAGTCAAAGCAAATTCGGTTTAACCTTTGCAAATACAGTTTTTCCACTCAGGCGTTAGGAGATGGAAAGAATTAAGAAAAGCCACAATATCCTTCTGCTCCATGTCAAACCACCTACAAAAGAACAAATTATCACTACTGCCACATTCTCATTAAGGGTGAATCCATTCATCTTTCCAGTTTGTAATATAACTGCACTGTTTGAATCTATGAATAACCAATACATTGAGGTGCACAAACGACTATCTGTGAACAGGACAGGTTAGCGTAATATCAGTTACAGTTATGTTGTAACCAGACCAATGTTAACTCGACTCATTGCCCCAAACCTGCTTTTACAGCATTTGCATCTCAAGACCGAATTGACTCAGAGAAAAAGCTTAGAAATTACATTCCAACATTAACATGTTTTTAGGTCTCACATCAATAGTCACAGTTAACCGAACCCCTGTTTCCTCAGAAATCATCATTTAAATATAGCTTGGTCGTGAGGGATATGTCAATAGCTACTTATCACTTATTGTAACAAATAGAAAAATAACCACCCATAGATGAGTGGTGTGTACAGCTTGGATATCATTCAATGCTGCTAACATTATGCATACAAACAGATGTTCATGAAAGAGGCTGAAATTGCAGTACAGTCGGTCATTGTAGAACTCTGACTACACCTCAATGTTAAATAGTGTCCTGTGCATTTCATTCTGTACAGAGGTGTTGTAAAATACAGACTAGGACATGTCAGTCTGCCAGGGAACGTACTGGTCTCAGAGGACCTCTCCATCAGATGATGATAAGGACCTTGTCAAAGTGTTTGGTGATGTCCAAGCGGTTGTCACGGCAAGTTGTCAAGGCATTATACAATCGGGAACCTGCCTATATCGTGTTTATTTTTCATGGTCTCCATTTTGTGAGGAATTTGCTTAAAAAGCTTCACCGATTTCAAACGGGGGTTTCTAATGTTTCTGAGACTGGTGTCGGTAAGAATTGACACCAACGCTTCACGGACATGAATCTTATCTACAGCCCCAGGCGAACAGTGTAGGTGTAAGTCTGGTCTTTGTGTGCAGTCAGGTTACACTGGGCAGGGAAATTGACTATGTATTGAACCATTCGACTAGATTGCCTGGGGTGGCAATCTTGACAAGGGTTTGGGAGAGGTCAAAGTCGTCTTAGTGTTTCATGCACATTCATAAGATACATTTTGCTACATATTTTCTCAATACAGCCTTGCTTGTCAGATAAGGGAAGCCTGACTCGTTTTTTTTCAGTTGCCAAGGACAATAACCACTCTCTTTATTAGTGAGAATCATCATGAAAATGTGATTTTGTTTGCTAAAGATATTTAACATTTAATGAAGCGGTGCAATGATTTACATGGATAATACGTTTAAAATGTGAAAAAGGACAGAAACATTGAATGTTTTAGTCAAATGTGTGCTTTGCTTTTATTTATTATGTATAGCTAGCTTTTGGTTAGCAGCTGAATAGCTAGCTTTTGATTAGCAGCTGAATAGCTAGCTATTGATTAGCAGCTGGATAGCTAGCTATTGATTATCAGCTGGAGAGCTAGCTAATGATTAGCTGCTGGAGAGCTAGCTAATGATTAGCTGCTGGAGAGCTAGCTAATGATTAGCTGCTGGAGAGCTAGCTATTGATTAGCAGCTGGATTTCTAGCAAGACTGACCTTAGCAAAGAATTTAAAACATTTAAAACAAGTTATACTCAAAGTATTCTTGGCTATGGCTTTTATGATATTGGGATATATTCTAAGTATGTTGGCAATAACTGTATTCAGTTGGGTACTGAATTAAATTACTGCTTGAAATGGTCAGTGCAATGAAGAACTTTTAGTCAAAACATTCCAAGTTTGAAAGTAAGTAGAATTGATGATGTTGGGCAGAAATTGGCATTGCCATGACATTATGACTGTACAGGCTCTGGTCCTGTTATAAGAGAATTTTAGATAAGTGCATGATATACACACTGTTGAGACAAAGCATTAATGCTAATATGCTATTGGCTCTATGCGTGCGGCCAACCCGCCAAGGCATGGACTCTACAAGACCTCTATCTGCTGACTGGGAGCACCCAAGAAGCCTTGCCGTTTCAGAGATGCTCTGACCCAGTTGTCTGGCCATAACAACCTGTCCCAGGTCTTAAATCCTGCCCGTTTCTTCTGCATCCCACACGTTGACTGCAAGAACCGATTGTTCGCTCACAATCTCATCTAACCCGAGCTTGACATGTGCCCTTGCTGAGAGATTATCAACGTGGGCTGCCTCACATGGGAGGGCCCATAATGCTTTGGCTCATCAGTGAACGTTAATGCTAATTCTGTGTCATTTTGGTCATACTATAATAGTTTCGGTGTAAATTCGTAAATCCCGTGGAGAATACTAGCGATCGCTGTAACCATGTTTTTTCCCCCCAGGTTCCCAATATGTGTTAATAAACACAAAATAACACAGAAGCAATTGCCTGAGACAAGGCTCATGACATAATGTTACAACGAACAAATCGATGCCAAATCGCCGTCCCTCTCGACGTCCCACGGAGTAGCTGCGGTCTTACATAATACCACGGTATATCCGCGAGTAAACATCCTCCGGATCAAACCATCGTCCCGGCTGAGAGATAAGTAACACGTCAGGTCACCGGTTCCCTGATATCCCTGGCAATTGGACTCAATTCATTTGTAATCAGTTCAGAGGCTCTGCTCCTCTCCCACTCACAGCATGTGAACAGTAGGCTTTATCCTCGCCACCAGTGTGTGATGTTTGGATGGAACGCATGAGCCGTCCTGCTCAAAATTCCCGCATCTCACTCTGTCAAGTCGGAGGCGATCCACAGACAGGTTATATTGTCAGGGCAGCTGGAAATAGACAGCCTTGCCAGTTACAAGTGATTCTATTTTTCTTCTCCGCGCTGCTTTAAGGAGTATATTGTGCTTTAGTCTGTAGTTTATGGCCAGGAAAGCACTGGATGTGGATTGACAGGCGAGCCTTCTTCCGTTTCTCCTTCCTGCAAAATGTGATGTCCGTCTCATTATGAAAAACATTCTGGTATGAACTAAAAAGCATGACAGTAATATGCGTTTGATGATCTGAGCTTCTCTCTGGTCAGTGGTCCAGCATCTGAGTGCTCAAGTCACTATGTCGTTCTTAGTCTTATCTTCAGCAAAAACCGAGGGCCAGTTAATTCAAAAAGCAATAAATATGGACTAATTGAAAGAATACTTCTCCAAGCTCTCACATCTCTAGTCCCCAGGCAAGTATAACTTGACCTGATTAAGATTTGAATATGTAACACTGTCATTTCACTCTCTGATGCTAATGCATCTCCAGCAACTTTGGCCCCAGTGTATCAATAACTGTGTGCTTTTCATTAATGCTCCTAAATCATTCATTTCGGTTGAATCGCCAGAATCAATTTTCCCGCTGGTATTGCAAGTTCAGCCCAGCCGAGTCACAGATAGACCCTTTTTCTAATGTAAATGCAGTTTCGTTATTCTTTCGGTACAGTTGCTTGCCGTTCACAATCAGTGTCACACAGAGAAATGCAGCGTTAACATCCAGATGGACAGAGGAGCCGAGCATAGGTTGTCACTCTATAAATCATAGTAGTCTCCACTCAGACAGAAAATATCCAATTAATCACCTGAATTGCCTAAGCTTATTCATTTGCCTGGAACCGCGGCTCATCGGCTACTTCCTACTCTGTCAACGTGACTCCTGGGCAAGGGACCATGCCGGCAACATCATTGCTTTCACCTCCCACACCAGTCGCAAACTGTTCCAAATGTTCTCTTCTGGTGACACTGGGACCACTATTCAACTGACTTAGGCTTGTAGCTAGCTGATAGTAGCGAGAACATGTATAACTACTAACAGCCATGGTTGTATTCACAATGCATGCGCGAATGGCCGATGTATTCGTTAAGCTTCATGGCTAGTTAGCTAACATGCTGTGTGTTAGCTAACGTTAGCCACGCGTGTCTCTCGCGTTAATACTGATACTGTTAGATGTGAAGCTCTTTCTGTAGTATCATCACGAGACTAAGTTCAGCTTTCTGGGTCCTCTGTCAGTGAAAATGGATTGTCATTGTACAAGTTGACGTCTAAACTTGGCAAATGGCAGATTGACATATCGATTAATCAATGCAGTAGTTAGTGAACTATGAGTTCAAATTCACAGATATCATTTGGAGAAATAAGAAAATAAGAGATAGCTCACCTATCCAGAAGAGACTATGAAGGTTACCTTGGTAGATACTGTAGCTACAGGATGACATAGTGGTACATATGTCTAATGTTGTTGTTTCAGTTAAGGGCCAAAACGCGAGCTAGCTAGTTAATGTAGCTAACTAGGATTACACATCTGATTACGCAGCAACCAGTTGTGGCATTCGTTAGTGGTTGTTTATAACAAAATATCTGTATGATTTCAAAATAGGTTCTTATAATATCTGGGTCAAGCAGCATCACGACTCAAAAGCCAAAACACACAGGGGAATCTTGAGAGAACTCCAAAATGGACATTTAAGCTGACTGTTTCCGGAAAGCACAAGACCTTATGTTCGGTGCGATGCGGAGCATATGATTGATGTGTAGAGGTATGTGCTTCCACTCAGACTTGAGCCTTCACTGGATTTGACGGGCATGATTAAATCACGAGTTCAGATGGCGCACGTGCTGTGGGACCAGGCATGTCGTGCCAAAATCCTTGACTAAAACATGGTCCGGTGATACATAATGGAGATGTCATGTACCTTAATCACGTGGAATTCCACATTCGGTATACTTCAGTCTGACTCTACTGAACAACAAAATATGAATATATGCATGCAGCATGCTGCAATCTTTACAATGTTGCTGAGCTACAGTCTAGCGTTAAAGGTGGGATTCATCTGTGAATTCATCTGTGAAGCAGAAACAAGATTTACCAATCAACAAATTGCTGGAAGTGGTTCCGAACCAAAACTTGGGATTGCATTTGATATCTGACCAACCAACTCCGGCATTGCTGCCCCTGTAGAGTCGTTCTTCTAGGCACCTCGTTGTTTCTCCTTTCAGGCGGTACTGGTATTAGAGGTGAGAAACTTGTTGGATAATCTAGATCCCTTACAAATCAACTGGGGTCATTTATTTCAGCCTCAATTGCTTACCTGTTGAATAAATATGCATACCAATATGGCGCGTAGTTGTTCGCTTGCCAAACTCTAAACAGTTCTGTGACGGTGTTGCTGTTATACTGATAAGTAGGGCTGGTTCAAGCGGCTGAAAACACACTGTGGTTAAATATTACAATGACATGTTTATGAAATCAGATATTTGGAGTGAATATGGTTAAGTCAAAGGATCCCATTGAGATGTAAACAACCGCTTGCAATGTCTTCTAATGTATTCTCCATCTGTTTGTTGATTCTAGGAAAATGGGGTTCTGGAAAGTCTTAAGTATAAAGTCATGAGGAGAAGTAGAAATAATAAATAAATAAATGATAATAAATAAATAAAAAGTAAAACAAAACTGTGCTGTTTTTTATCCATTGCCACAGGAAACATGGTGTGCTGCAGAAAAATACCGCATCACGTTCACAAACGGACAACACGTGACCTCTGAACCGAAATGAGGTGTGTCTCAATATTCGTTCAGTACCACCAATGCCTCAGTTGTTATCGGCACATTGGTCCAAACATCCTCCAACTACTACGATGCCAGCACACATGTTATCAGGTGAGAAGTTAGAGGTCGGATCTCTGTGAAGAGAAACCTAAGAAAGCGAAAGGGTTACTTGAACATTTTCCTTGGCTACAACCTACAGCAGTTTGCGCTGTGGTCCTGAGGGGAGTTCAGAATCTGCTGTAGGCAGCAAAGTATTTTTCTTCTCTGAGAAGCACCTTAGTATCAGCATTTGTCATCTTGTCAACTTAAAAACCCACACTATCGTAATACTATGCACATTGCTATTTTAACAGTTCTGGTCGTGTCCTCTCGCTCACTCTGTGGCAGATATAATTCTTTTTTGACTATCCAATCTTTATATAATATAATTACTATTGGAGATTTTGCATATATACTCATGTGATCAATGAATGTATAAATATGTTAATCACACTCATACAACTAATCAGATTGGTAATCTGTATTATCGTCAGTATACAATGGCGGCCCTGTTATTTTACAACGACGGCGCCACCATTATTTTAGTACTTATTTTATTGCAATATTTTGTAATTATGTTTCGAAAAATACTTAAAACTAAAAACTGCAGTATATTTTTGGCCTTAATCGTATTTGTCCATTTTCACGTCATATCTTTAACTGGAGATTTTAGGGGTGAATTAATATTGAAAATGCATTAACTTAGCTTGTATAAAAAAAAAAAAAAATAATAATAATCATAAAATACATGTTTTTTGTCGTTTCTGCAACAGATAGCCCTGCTTTTCCCCATTAAGTATTGCACCCTTGTTTATTGCACAAGGCATGTAAAAGCTAAGATACTCTACACATGATAGGATCTGGACAAGAACATTGTTACATAATCTTCTATAAATAAATAATGATTGAAGCAAATAAGTAAACTACAGAGTTTGAACAGGGTGAATTTCAGAATAACCACTCTTGTTGTTGGCAAAAGCAATTCCCTATAGTCAAGGGCAGTTGTTCTTTATTTGAATATTTGTGTTCTTACAAACTCTGTTCTACTGTTTGACTGGCCTGAGTTACAATAAAAACACATTTCAATTTTAAATGCAAAACACTAAATGCTTCATACATCAACAGAATACACATGGTATGGTCCATTTGAACATGGAATGGTCCATTTGAACATGGTATGGTCCATTTGAACATGGTATGGTCCCTTTGAACATGGTATGGTCCATAATTGCCAGTCCTTTGCTAATACAAATAATCTATTAGTAATACGAATAACAAAATAGCAATATGGATAAAATACGAAAAATTTGAGAAAAGGCAACCATAGAGTAAACTAAATAATCTCACAAACAGGCTTTTGTGCCTGTCTACCTGTCATATGGTTCCCCGTTGTAGACAAAGGCAATTATACTTTATACATTTGCAGATTTCATGACCCTGTGCGATTGATCATCTGCTTACAATTGTAGTAGTGCTTGAAGTATTTTTCACATAATCCAAAATGGTGACATCCAGTATTGTGGAGGTTATAAACACCATTGGCAAGCACGTACCGTCTAAGCTGGGTTTGATCTACGCATAAACGTTGAAATGGGGTGGGCGTAGTAAGCTTTCAACTTTGACCACTTTCGAGGCATTTTACCGTTCTCCCATAACACTGATTCGAATGGCATTCCATCAGAAGTTGTAATCTTTGGCCTGATACTACCAAATAAACTTTAGCCCAAAAGCGCTATATTATCGGAATTTGCAGAAAGGGATCCTTTTTAGCGTGAAAATCTATAATTACAACCAACGGCGACTTGCAATTGACAAAACCCTAACAAATTAAAATAGTTTCTTACCATTCAACTGCTAAAATCCTAACTAGCAAATAATTTAACAGAAGTGCTTATAGCTTGTAGACACTAGGGTCTATTACTGTGACAGAATATAGTATTTATTCCAACACACCGTAGCATATTCACACGCCCATTCACCCGTTCACACATTGATGATGACATCGCATGGTGAGTTTAAACAATGCCTGGGCAGCCAATCGGTCGTACAGAACATGTAGGTCACGCCTCTGCCATCACCCAATCGGGAACCCTAAAGCGGAGCGACCGGAGGTGAAGCCTCTTGCTCAGCGCCATCATGCCAGGCCTCTGTGGTGCCAATCTGTCCTGACCGAGTTACATCCTGATGAGGTGTGCCATCAATCAGACACCTGGCACAGTGTGTGTGTGTGTGTGTCTTATTGTGCCAACACAACACCATAGTGGTACGCTGGGAAACACATGGACACATGGTTTATTAAACTGTGCAGCTATCACACCGACAAACAAACAAAGGTTACCCTGTCAGAAGGTTTGCATATTTTAAAAAGTTGTCTTACAGGTGACAAGACCACATGAAACAATCTGGAGGGTTTTAGAGAGATAACGTAGGAACATTTTTGAGTGATTGATTGATTTTAATTGCTTCATTTTCAGAGAGGAAACCTCAGAGTTTGATCGGTAGATGACAGTGCACTTTAATATGTCTGACAGCACTGCAGGCTGGTGACAAATGACATAAACCGAAATACCTATGCTGTACGAGTATGAAGTGAACAGGAATATTGTCACGAGTGGTGTGGGGGCGTGGCTACACAGTAATTCGGTGATTCACTTCCTTGTTTGCCTTTTGTCATTTCACAGGTGTTTCGTGTTATCATTAGTGGACTATAAAAGGTGAGCGGACAAGTCACTCCTTGTTCAGCATTGTATTTGATGTCACATGGTAATAGCGGTGAGTGTTTGTGTTACCTGTTGTTCGTGAACGTTTTGTATAAGTCGCTATATGCGCATCTTTGATTTAAGTTCAACAGTTTAGTGTGTTTTCGCCGTACTCGGTTTGTTTTACTTTGAATTGTATTGAATAAAAACCTGAGAAACGGATCATACGTCTCTGCAGATGGCTCTCACCACACTACGCCGCTCCATTCACGACAAATATGCCATGAAATGTATAATTTACATTACTTATCTCCGATCGCAAACTGTATTCAATGCACAATATTTAACAACGTGACTGTCGAGCAAAATAATGTTTTTTTTAAATATACGACTGTCCTAAACCAAAGTATGTTGGTATAATAACTTGTATCGTACGTTTAAGTCAGATATGCATTAGGTTCTTGCTAAATGTCTTCCGTGCTCTTGTTTCAGAGAGCAACCGGTGTTGACTGTAAATGAGCACTGTGATCATCTAATGCTTATTTCAGAATTGCTAATAATACGCCCGAGTGGATATCACAAAATAGTTTCAAATAGTTAAAGTTAACATACGTTTCTAGACATGCAATTCCCCACTAGAAATTGAAAACGCTATGAAAGACTTCGAGATCAAGGAACAATGTACGCTCTAAATGTGCACTGACTAATATTGTGTGTTTAACCTGTACGGTCAGCCACGTAATTACTCAAATTAATTTGTAATCAGTTGAGGAGATTGAGGTACTCAGTAGTGTGCCAGAACATCACAACAATAGCGAAGACCCAAAATGAGTTCACGAATATGGCACAGTGGAAGCATTTCGACATAATTTAATGATAACATTTGACGACACCCCTTTGAGACTTTGGTAATGTGACCGACACAAGTGCCTTTGACCGGCAACTGAACCGGATGTACGACCGTTTTACGGTCAATCCTCAAATGTCTCAAATCCGAGTCATGTTTTCACAGCCCGTATGTAGCTGCTCATCCAATTGCGAAGTGTCCTTTATTGTTTTTCCGTTAATTCTAGCAGTGCACACATAAACTTTAACTTCAAATTCTGTCATTCTTTTTTGGCATTGAGACGATTTTTGGTTGGTTTTCTCTGGTGGGACAGGCTCTCCTTTCTTGTTTCGTGTCATTTGAAAAGATGCACACGTCATTTGTTCGATGACAAGTGTTTGGATGTATGTGAGCTGTAAGTGGTGCTGTTGATTTAAAACAGATCCCTTTAAATGATCTCCTGGCATGCGCTGTGTGTTAATATGTGCCCAGCGTCTAAACCACTTGCTTTAAAACTTTCGATTTAATGGCTACCCTTTATATAATACAGATTCAAATCATTAGGCAAAATGGAAAGGGAAAGAGAATTCCCAGAAGTCCCAGGCTGCATATTTAAGTAAAACATTATTAAAACCTCTGGGGGAAGACCCGGCGTAGACCTGGTAAGCACCAATGTGTAGTCCGGGTGAACTGGAAACGTGTGGACGAGGCCTCTGTCGGAGAGATCTTCAACTCACACCTCTGGTGGAGCTTTGCTGACATCCATGTGGTGGTTGGGGGCATTGAACCCGAGTGGGCAATGTTCAAAGCCTCTATTGCTGAAGCTGCGGCAGTAAGCTGTGGTCTCAAGGTCTTGGGCACCTCAAGGGGCGGTAACCCTTGAACACTGTGGTGGACAGCGCTGGTCAGGGAAGCTGTCCGACTGAAGAAGGTGTTCTTCATGGATGTGTTATCCCAGTTTAATATCCCAGAGGAGTGGTTTTGGACTGCACATTGGTATTTTAGATTCTTAAAAGAAATTATGCATTTCCTTCATTTCTCAGTTGAGCAAAATAAAATAGATAAAAGATGAATGCAATTAATTTGAATTTCTAATATATCTGAGGTTCGCGGGTACAAGCGGCCGAAATGGGTTTTCTCAGAAAGGTGGCTGGCCTCTCCCTTAGGGATAGGGTGAGAAGCTCAGTCATCCGAGAGGAACTCGGAGAAGAGCCGCTGCTCCTTTGCATAGAAAGGAGCCAGTTGAGGTGGTTCGGGCATCTTGTACGAATGCCACCTGGGCGCCTCCCTAGAGAGGTGTTCCAGGCACGTCCAGCTGGGAGGAGACCTCGGGGAAGACCCAGGACTAGGTGGAGAGATTATATCTCCACACTGGCCTGGGAACGCCTTGGGATTCCCCAGTCAGAGCTGGCTAATGTTGCCCGGGAAAGTGAAGTTTGGGGTCCCCTGCTAGAGCTGCTCCCCCCGCGACCCGACCCCGGATAAGCGGTTGAAGATGAGTTCTGATCCAGCTGTTGCAGCTTTGACTCTAAATCCAAGGTAATGATGACCCAACCAATTATCTGAACTTCTCAATTTCCATAAATCAGTTGTCAATGAGACAGAAGACAGCATGGTTTGTGTATTTTCCAATAAGATTACTTGTGTTCTACAATGACAAAAAAACAGAAGAAAAAATGCCTTGTCATTTAAATTAGGGCAGTCCTAAATCATAGTCTAAGTGTGGTTTAACCATCTGGTAAAATTTGGTCCGTCTCCACAGGACTATTATTGAGACGGCTAAACTTTGACTTTTCAAATTAATTAGTTATCAGCACGTCAATTGTGATTTAGAGTGTTTAGAACGCTTGTGGATTGAGACAAGTGCTAGCATTAAGAATTATCATCAACATATCGATTTGTCTGTCAACCCACTGCACACGCACACAGATAAAGATAAATGTGTGTAGCTTATACTGCCGGGCCTATGAAAAGTAACCGGGTAAATTACCGCAAACCAAACATTACTATTTTATACAAATAATGCAACCGTGATATTATGTCTACAATACCATTGTTGTTTCGTTTTTTCTAAATTTCCATGTTACAAAAAGTAAGCAGCATCTGAAGTCTTTAAAAATGTATGTCAAGACACAAGTTGAACACAGAAGATAGATTGCTAGACGACATCCATTACAGAAAATAATACAATGTCCTTCGCATTGAGACTGCATTGTGTTTGATACTCAACTAGTTTGGTTGAAACTGCCACTGTTTGTTCCTCATTGATTCCCAGCCTCGCTGTTTTTCGATCCGCGTACATGTTGGTTGCACCGTTGAGAAATGACAACACTTTTCAGACACCAGACATTTTTTCAGATATTTGGAACGACAGCTGTTGCTTCCGGTTAGTGGGTTGCATTTTGTCTGTCTACATACGAACATCATTTGTGCAGGCATTCGGGAGCTTACAATGTCTAGTCGTGATTCCACACATTGCATTTGCCTTTGGACTCTTGAGAATGTGGTCATGAATGTGCCCTAGTAAAACTTCATAGACACACTGCAAAGCGTAAACCACTAGTTTCCAGAGAAAAACAGCCTGTCCGGGTTACAGTACCCCAAAGAGCGCTTGAGAAAAAGCTTGCGAACAGATCAGACAAAGATGAACATGGACCAGTGCAATTGCAAGGATAAAGTGTAGAGAAAAAAGCTTTCTCCATGTGTGTGTGTGTATGTGTGTGCCAACTCATCTGTGAAATATGTTGGAGTAGCAGATATTGCTTTGGCATGTACAGAGCCATCGTAGACTATGCAAACCCCTTCACTTTCCCCAAATGCTGCTGTGTTATAGACTCAAGGTCAAGAAACATGTCAAGAACGTGTTGTTCCATTGAAAATGCATTGCACAAGGCTAATGTGTTTGAGCCTTTACTACATCAACAGCCATTGCAACGTTCTCTCCGTTTCAGTGTAAAACTGAACATATACTACCTGCTGACTGTTTATGGCGATTGCATTTAAGATTTATATGTAATTCTCATTCTTAAATATACTTCATACTGCATATGGCACATAACAGATTCATATTTATGTAACAACAAACCTCGGGACTTTCAGTATGATTTTCCACTTCCATTAGAGAGCAGCTTTGCCGAGCGTTTTAACCTTTTGTCCTCATGACTCCGTAATGCACTCTCACCTCTCATATAAACATTGACAACAGAACTCTGCCGTTACATGGCTGCCATCCTGAGCTTCGCCACCTGCGAAATCGGAAGTCCCCTTTCCGTGCCAACACTGCTTGTCTTTTGCGAAACCCATCTGCGAGGACGGTTCTCCGGAACTTTCTTTACGAGTACACCTGTTCACTGCGAGCCAAGTGTCGTGGCCCTTGCCTGGCCTGCTATCTCGCGACCATGTCTCTGTGATTCTGTTGAAGAACTTTGCCCACTTCACCGGATAACAACTGTGTTTTCTACAACTTCAAACCGTCCCCTACATTTCTATCTGATCAGTATATATCCCCGGGATCCCCTCTGGATTATTTCTTTATCATGTTCCTCTACAGCTGCCAGACAAACAGTCACAGTGGCACCTAGAAGATTAGATGGAGTACAGAGAGAGAGAGAGAGAGAGAGAGTGAGAGTGAGAGAGACGGAAGAAAGGGTTAGAAAGTAATTAAGGAGACTGGAGACAGTGGATGTGTGGGCTCCGTCAGTCTCGGCCCTTTTTTATTGGCCACACAATTGTCCTGTATTAGTCACACGTAGGTTTCCAGTAGGCCTCCATCAATTACACGGGGGGAACGCGGGCGCCGCCGCGATGGATACAACGACAGACGCCAGGGAAAGGCAGAGTGAGAGTCGAGTGAGAGACGGATGGACAGGCTCAGGGTGGGCGTGAGACAAGGGGTACGTACACAGGTTTGATGAAAGGGAGAGAGGAAGAGAGAGAGAGAGAGTCAGGGAGAGACGTCATTAGCGGCATAGGGCCCATCTAATGATCAGCAGCGCTTCCAGGCATGAATCATTTGCCCGTTGTAGTCTCTCTGCAGAGGCACCGTCACCATGCCGACTTGTGGTCCATTATTGATGGTGCGGCAGCAGTCTGTGATGTCTGGCTACATTAAGACACGATGGGGACCCAGCGAGGCCCCGGTGCTCCCGTCACAGAGGCGCAGGGCACAACGAGCCAGGGTTAAGTACATGTAGCGTATTTAAGAGGAACAAGGAACTCGGGGGGGGGAAGGGAGTCGAGCGAGGCCGGGAGAGAGATGAGGAACGGCACAACGGCGGTAGCCAGCGTGACGGATGAACCGGTCGCCGCTAGTGACAGATCACGAGAGTTCCTTGTGAGACATGAGCAGCGGTTGGTCCAGGCCGATGACGGACGAGCGTTCGGGTACGATGGCCGCTTTTGTTCCTGCGTCTTGGGGGAAAGCTGGGAGCTTTGGGGATGGCAAAGCATTATAAGGCTGATTGCGCTACTCTCCTGGTGTCAGCGATGCTAATCGTAGACTCCTTATCTTGCACTTGAAAGAATAGCAGAAAAGGCACAGCCACAGGCAGGTAACTCTCCACTCCAGGGTGAACAAAGGGAAAGCCGAAAACCAAAATCGAAACACCCGTTCCTTGGGATCTTTTGAATGATGTCTTCTCGGTAGGGTACATATTTTAGGGTACCTTAGTCGGTAGAAAATCTCACGTTACTTAGTTCCGGTTTCCACAGTGAAAGGCTTCGATCATGTGAGAATTCCCAGGGCAGAGGCGGGTCTTAGCTCCACACCGCTTGGCATAGGTGCAGCCATTATCGCCTTAAGACGGAAGGATTACTCGTGACATTTACAAGTCGAAGGCCCTGAGGCATTAGACAAACAAGTCATTGACTTCTCAGCCCCGTCTCATATTCCCAACCGGCTCACAGGCGCCCTGCTTTCCCTTCCGATCTTGGCTGTAGCGTTCATTGTTCTCCCTCAGGCTTGCATATTTTCTCCCCGACAATTATTTTTCCCACGCTTCCGAGCGACATGGTGTGTCGCCCACTCCCAAGGTCTGTGCTTTAAAATAAATGAATAAACAAACGACATCAAGGAGTTACTGGAGGAAGGTCTTGTTGGCAAGACAACAGCGGCACGTCAGCGCATGCGGTCATGTGGTCGTTCGTTTTAACGCTCTTGACTGAGGACTGATGGCCTTGTGCTGAAGGCGTTCAGTGTTGCACATCTAACATGTAGTCTTCTCATCGGCGTTGAACAACAAAACAGGACATACAAGTACAATTCAAGGTGACGAGTAGTGCATTATCAGTTATGATGTTCACATCTGCTAAGCGAAATAGTCAAATCCTTCCCAGAAGTTACGGGGACATTCCTCGGCGCAGATGTCGTGCGATAACGAGTCTTGGCGAAGCCCTGGAAATAAAATCGAGCACATCACTGCTTTTATTCCATAAGGAGCAGGACGCCGTACACAAATATAGCACTTTACCATCCTCACAGCCCCTGGGTGACTTTACCATCCTCACAGCCCCTGGGTGACTTTACCATCCTCACAGCCCCTGGGTGATTTTACCAACCTCACAGCCCCTGGGTGACTTTACCATCCTCACAGCCCCTGGGTGACTTTACCATCCTCACAGCCCCTGGGTGATTTTACCATCCTCACAGCCCCTGGGTGATTTTACCATCCTCACAGCCCCTGGGTGATTTTACCATCCTCACAGCCCCTGGGTGACTTTACCATCCTCACAGCCCCTGGGTGATTTTACCATCCTCACAGCCCCTGGGTGACTTTACCATCCTCACAGCCCCTGGGTGATTTTACCATCCTCACAGCCCCTGGGTGACTTTACCATCCTCACAGCCCCTGGGGGATTTTACCATCCTCACAGCCCCTGGGTGATTTTACCATCCTCACAGCCCCTGGGTGATTTTACCATCCTCACAGCCCCTGGGTGATTTTACCATCCTCACAGCCCCTGGGTGATTTTACCATCCTCACAGCCCCTGGGTGATTTTACCATCCTCACAGCCCCTGGGTGATTTTACCATCCTCACAGCCCCTGGGTGATTTTACCATCCTCACAGCCCCTGAGGGATTTGTTTCATTAGTGCGTTTTCCCGAAACAAGGGCCACGAGAGGCGAGTCTTCACACCATTAACTTATGGATACATTTCGATTCACAAGTGTCTTCATCGGGGAGGCCTCGCGCTCACATGGGGAGGGAGAATACGACGCCCATGTAATGAATGCACCCATTTATACACTCCAGAGGTGGATACCGGGTAGATATGCAAGGCAAACAAGTTTCTAATGACGCGCTCACACTCTGACAGAGAGGCGAGGCGAGGGGAATGCTGGTGTCTACGTTTATTCAGACTTTAATTAATAACAATGCGGCAACGTTGTCGAGATTCAGAGCCAGAGACGGACAACTACCCCCTGGTGCTCCAGCACTCCAGTAGTTTGACAACATTGTCGTCCAATCCGGGGTGGGAAACTTCTATCTATGTACAAAGTTGGTCCTGAAATAAAAGATGCCCGAACTTGTCCGTAGGCTACGCACTCGAAGAATTTATCTTTCAGACCAATGTGTTTAAATCTCATTCAGCGGTCGTAATTCCTTTGCCAATGTAATCCATTTATCAGACAGGTGTGGGATATTGAGAAGTTTATTAAACAGCACAGTCATTACACAGATGTTCCTTGTGATGGGGACGACAGAAGGCCACTGTGTATAGAAAAGTGCTGTTTTGTCACAACTAAATGTCACAGATGTATCACATTCTGAGGTAGAGATTAGGTCTAGATTTCTTTTGTTTACTGACTAATGTACTGATATGAGCGGGGGACTTAATCGTTTGATGTTGCATTTCAATTATTGTTCAGTGTATTTATTTAACTGGTGTTTAAGTCTTGAATCGGTCCTTCAGTCCTTGATTTAAAGGAATGAACTAGCCAAGCCCAGAAGGGTAGGTAGCATTCGAGCAAACCTCATGAGAATTTGTTTTTTCGGTTGGATTTTAATACACCAGTTTTAATATGTCTGCTGTCAATCATCATGGCAGACGCACGCAGGTCTGCAGTCGATTCCTTATGACAACACCCCTACAAAGGACCAATCACCAAACTAGTGAACGAGCCGATCGATTAAACTCCCTTCAGTAGACGCTTTCGTAGGGCAGAAGTGTAACAAATGTAGTGGGACAAACAGCAATCTATCTACAGCAGTGTAGCATTCACCAAAAAGTGCAACATTAATTTGCACCTTAAATATTGTTGTTCATTCTTTGACACACCTTAGATGTTGCGTACTGAAGAATGTGAGGTAGCGTTTGTGGGTGTGATTCACTACAGTGCCTCTCAGTGTCTCCCAGTGTTTACCCCGCCCCCCCATATCGCCCCACCTGGACTTTTTTACATTTTATTCGGGGTCCATCATTTTGAAATGTTCAATAATTGAATGTTTAAGTTTTTACCACCCAGTGAAAATTTTGTTGAGGCATCCTTCACAGGATTTTCAGCCACCAGTCTCAAGTCTCGATGTGAACTTCATCAGGACCAGTTAGCTTGGGACCAGTTAGCTGCATTCACACGTATTTCCCTGCTAACGGGTTAAGCACATCAATACTCCGTCCTCGAGATGTCTGTGAACAAGCAGACAAGTCAGAAATACTGTAGGCGAAGTCTCGTATATACAAATGTTCAAATAGTGACGTAATGATCGTGTGGCAGCCACAAATAAATCAAACATGTGATGATTGTAAGATATAGAGTATATACTAAAAAAGAGCTCATCACCTAGCATTTTTCACCACAGTGTAAAGTTATAGCTTCTATGATGTGTAGTCCAATAAAGTGCATTCTTCCCTTAGTTGTACTGGGAGGACCAAAGACATTTCATGATTTCAGCATCAGAATCGCCTTTCTAAGCTGATTTACTCACATTTAGCATTTGAGTTATTGTAGCGGCGTTGCTAATCGGAACACAGTGTACACCTCAGGTGGTGAACGTACATTTTGATAACAAAAGAGTTCCCAGAATGTCGAACTGTCAGAATTAATAACATTTTGTAGACCTTATGTAGACATTTTTTTATTCATCGCAGCAACTGTTTTACTGTTTTTATTGTCATTATTGTCAATGTTTATTTTTGTATATCTTTGGATTTAGCCGTTGTTGCTCAGGCAGACACCTGCCTCTATACCTTTACAGTGGCCAGTCCTTATTGAGCTTCAAACGAGGCGACTATCTGTAACTACGCCCAAGTGAAATCTTTCAGACTAAATGAAGGCGCCACATTGTCGGCATGAGAGGGGAACGTTGGCTGCCTACACTATAGAGTTTTGCCAGGGCTTAACGGTCCTTCTTAGGATGTATTTTTCAGATGGGTTTGCTTGTTTGTTTCTCACATTTACCTAGTTATTTTATCCTTCACAGAATGATCTGGCAGGAGCTGGAGAAAGGCATTATCCTCACTGGCACTCGAGACGCACTTTACTTCTGAAATCTGTGTCGCTGATCTGTCAAATGAGCCTGAGTCCTCTTTTGCATAGTCCAGATAGTCCATCTGTCACCGCTAAACACATTTCCGTGCTATCAACAAACTGTTTATTGAGCAACTGCTGTCCGAAGTTCTGATCAGGCCCAGAAGAAGTCACAATGAGCTTCACTCTCACTCTCCTGGTACATTTATTCATTACAAATAATCGTTTTTTAAATGGTGAACTAGTGCTGGCGCTGGCTGGTGACGTTAAGTTGAAATATTTTATGCGAATGAAGGATGAGCAGAGATCAACAGCTGTGGCACTTTCATCGCGGAGAACAAGGTCAAAGCAACGCAGAGACTGGAATGATCTAAAGGGACTGGCATCAAACCCATAATATCACCTATGACCCATATTACATTTACTCAATTCCAGCCATTATCGCCCTTTCCAGACTTCCGCGGCACACAACCGTAACATAATCAGACAATCACGATGAATATACACAGATTTACAGTTGATGTCATGTATTGACAGAGGAGCCGTGACAATGTGGGTCTTCCACAATCAGCCAAAACCACCACCAGGGAATAGCAACGTTAAACTGATAGTCTGGCCACGTCACTTTCACGATCTCGTTTTATTGATTCTCAGAATGGTTAGGGCTTTCGTCCGGAAATATTTCCTATGCTCATTCCGACATCTCACACATCTTTTTGCTATTTGCGCATATACAGTTTTCATATGTAGAATTAGTTTAATTAGTTTCCAGAGAAACTTAATGGTTTGACGTAATGATCCTATCAACTTAATTAATGAACACTGACATCGGGTCACCGCGATGAGGAAGCATTGGGAAATATCACTATATATATGTAAGCGCGTACAGGCGTTCTGGTTCTGGCTGTACTGTACTGTGCTGTACTGATCTGATCACGATATAATATAAACGTACAACGCAAAATAATCAAGAGTGTTTTTATATGCAACCGCGCTTCCAATGGTTCCGCGCACGGCTTGTAGATATGTGACGCATAAAGTCAAAAATTAGACGGCCAATCATTATCCGTTTAGTGCTTGATCTGAATTTCTTTTAGCACTAACTGAGCTATTCAATGATGGCACGTTTTCTAGGTAGAGTGGGTTCTCACAGAGGAATCAAAACCTTCAGCATCCTTGTAATGAAGGCCGATTCTTCACGTTCACTGAGCTGCGGTCCAAATATAACATTGCATTGTAAGTTTTTTGCACGTGTCTTTCGATTCTAAATGTTGTTCTTGTTCCAAAACAACGTTGTCTGAATATGCCAAAAGCCCTAAATTGTTTAACTGATTCGAAATTGATTGAGCATTAAGATCAGATGCATTTCAAAACGATACTCGTAGCTTCGTGACGGATTTAAAAAAAGGAATAGCGCTCTTTGTAAATTTTAAGCAGATAAACGGGAAGGTGTTACTAACGAGGAAGAGCAACTATGTTTCACTGGGATACGTCTTGTACTCTTAGTGTTTATTATATGATTTTCTTGTCAATAAGTTACTCTTCCTGGGGGTCCGCTGAAAACATATTGCATTTCAGAACCCACAGTGACGGTCACATAATTGATTTTAAGATTTTAGGAGAGTGTGCTTCAGTTACTTGTGTGTGTGTGTGTGTGTGTGTGTGTGTCTGTGTGTGTGTGTGTGTGTGTCTGTGTGTGTGTGTGTCTGTGTCTGTGTGTGTGTGTGTGTGTGTGTGTGTCATTATGGATCGATCTTCCTTGTTGTGGTTGGATTCATGTTTTAAGGCTCCGTTTTAAGGCTCCACATTTGGCATTTTGTTTTTTTTCTCACGAGTAAAACCAAGTTAAGACTGTTGCAGCCTTGTAAACTGTCAATACCAATTCTGTTAGATACTCTGTCTTGAATATAACTCATAAACTCTATAGCAAATGAACTACAACTCCAGCACAGTGACTGTACTTCTGACTGTTTACACAATAATGTCTCCCCGGTCGGCCAGTGACAATTCATTCAAATGTTGATTGTGAAATAACAACTTCAATCGTGCCGCTCGTTAGCAGAAGTCACTAGCGGCTGTGGAAATGTCAGGGATGTTGCAATTAGGTTCGAGTCAAAATTACCCATTTGGCCTTTCTGCGTTCTCAAATCATTATTCTAAATGAGTCTTGGATAGTCAGGAATGTTTGATTGCACCACACTGCAAATTTCATGAATCGTTCTACGTAAACTCCAAAGAATGAACCATCGACTGACGTTTCTTCGTCGAGTTTATTATGTGTCATTCTCCAAGCATGACTCAGAAGCCGTGTTTATGTCTGTGTGTTTGGGTCTGTGTGAGTCTGTGTGTTTGGGTTTGTGTGTGTGTCTATTTGTTTGGGTTTGTGTGTGTGTGTGTGTTTGGGTTTGTGTATCTATTTGTTTGGGTTTGTGTGTGTCCTTGTGTTTGTGTGTGTGTCTGCGTGTTAGGGATGGTGTGTCTGTGTGTTTGGGTTTGTGTGTATGTCTGCGTGTTTGGGTTTGTGTGTGTGTTTGGGTTTGTGTGTGTGTTTGGGTTGGTGTGTATGTCTGCGTGTTTGGGTTTGTGTGTGTGTCTGCGTGTTTGGGTTTGTGTGTGTCTGTGTGTTTGGTTTTGTGTGTATGTCTGCGTGTTTGGGTTTGTGTGTGTGTCTGTGTGTTTGGGTTTGTGTGTGTCTGTGTGTTTGGGTTTGTGTGTATGTCTGCGTGTTTGTGTGTGTCTGTGTGTTCGGGTTTGTGTGTGTGTTTGGGTTTGTGTGTATGTCTGCGTGTTTGGGTTTGTGTGTGTGTCTGCGTGTTTGTGTGTGTCTGTGTGTTCGGGTTTGTGTGTGTGTTTGGGTTTGTGTGTATGTCTGTGTGTTTGGGTTTGTGTGTATGTCTGCGTGTTTGTGTGTGTCTGTGTGTTCGGGTTTGTGTGTGTGTTTGGGTTTGTGTGTATGTCTGCGTGTTTGGGTTTGTGTGTATGTCTGCGTGTTTGTGTGTCTGTGTGTTTGGGTTTGTGTGTGTGTCTGTGTGTTTGGGTTTGTGTGTGTGTCTGCGTGTTTGTGTGTGTCTGTGTGTTTGGGTGTGTGTGTGTGTATGTGTGTGTCTGTGTGTGTCTTTGTGTGTGTGTCTGGGAAATGGATGGTGCTGTTACTAACCCTAAGGCTCGTTTCTGTCCCTTCAATTTGAGTCACACCTATAGGGACCACAGACAATAGGTTTGTCATAGCAGATGTAAGCAGTGTCCTTATACTCTCTGGCACGGCAAACCATCTGTCCTCTTACTTCCCTTATACCAAAGCAGTTGATAACTATTGGTCTGCTACTGTCATCCTGGCTGATTGTAGCTGTATCCATTCCTACGGGCCCACTTCACCCAAGACTTCGTCTAGTCCACCTACAGCTTCCCATTGATTATTTGACTCACTTTCTTCCCAGCCTTGTGTTAATGTGCACACTGGTTGGTCATCCACAACAATGTTATTCTATCTGGAGAGTCTCCCGGTTCCCTTGGAACGTTAACATGGATTTGTACCCGGTGCTAATAAATGCTCTTCAATAATGGACGTTAATGCATTCAGTTCTCAGTTATACTGCCCACCGAGGTGAAGTGTGAACTGTCAGTTGGACGTTTTCCGTCAGACCTTTGTTCTGTTTGTTGGGTCCATCCATCTCTGGGTTGTGCGCTTGACCCTAGTTACCTGTAAATACGGTCGGTGGAATGCTTTAAGTCGGTTCAAAATGTCTTTCACCTCCGTCGCATGTGAGTCAGAGCTACTGTTTAATCTGGGTGTTTTACAACCTGAGGCCTGAAATCCTCTGACGTTTACCTTATACCTAGCATACATCATCTGAGCACTCCCGCATAATATCAGCCATATCTTAGCGTGTGGGAGGCTTCTTTATTATATTTAGGCAATAATGCACAAGTGGTCTATGGTGGTCTAAAATCCCACAAAAGGAGCCGTTGGAAATGTTCATTAGCCATATACCGGAAAACCCCCAGACATGCTGTATTGCAATTATAAACCAGTTAGCTATGCGATTAGAACTGTAAAACAGCGTGTTTTGTCATGCGCGTCGCCTGCAGTTTCTTGTGGTACGAATTTTTGGCCGTCAGCATCTAGAGTTTTAATAATTACATCGTGCCGGTTGTACATCTCCCCAACACCAAAGCTGTGAAAACAGTCGCAATTAAATGGTTCTGTTTCACATATGTGAGAATGTGGCAATACACTGTACGTTTATTGTCTTTCCTTAATCGTTACAAACATTTATACATGTGTAAGATATAAACCTATATGTATATACCGAGTATATATAACCCGAGTGAGGATTCAATTCAACGATATTAGCGGACCGAGTTTAAATGTGCGGTCCTGAGACCTCAGGAGGCTCGGTTCTGATCCGAAAGAAACACAGGTGAAAAAACCGACAGCAAAGTAAACACAGACTGGTGAAACGCCGACGCGGACCGAGGACACGACTCTCCTCTGCGACGCCACGTGATGGACCGGGCTCCCGACAGATAAATCTGACGTGTTGAAAAGGCGGGCTGCTGAGCTCAGTGTTCAGCCCACTGCGACTCCAAACCGAAGAGGCCGGCCCGATGTGTCAGGAATGTGGGAACAGATGCCACACACTTCGTGCCGGCAAGGAGCCTGGCCTAATTTAGACAGCGGCGATGAAAAATGGACTGTGAAAGTGCTTACTCTGCTCAGCCCGCCCTCGTCCAATCGCCTGCCCTCGGCCCCCAACCCCACACCCTTCGCCCTCTATCAGAGGCGATGCGCGGTGAGTGGACAGGCCGCTGGCCCAATAGGAGGTGCTAACCTAATTAGCCCGTTGCCACTCCGCGGGCTCCCGCCCCCCACCTCCCGGTAGCTGATCTACTGGAAATCTCCCCTGACAAGGAGGTTGGCGGGTTCTAATGCAAATCAGTAGCACACTCGCCGAGGATAACAGCCAACACGTCCAGGGGCAGAACTTGATTTGTTCCAGGTAATTTTCCATTTTCTCGGTAAGACGTCGCGTCGGCAATCACGACTTTCCGTGAGTCTGCCTTAGCGTTTACGGCCGCCTCCTGCGTTTCAGATAAGTCACATTTGGCCAATCTACAGATGTCATTACGGAGGCTCTACTCCCGACTGCTAAGAGTTATGCGGCGTGTTTGTAACTTAGGATTCAAACAGCCGGAGGGGAATGGACGCGGCGAGCGGTTTCCCCGAGCGCCGGGCACGATCATGACAAAAGAAACATTCCACAAAGTAGCGTGAAAAAAGCAAGCAACACCCTTGAAGTTAGCAGGAACTGGAGCTGGCTCTGTGATGCAGTCATTATTTACCTGCCACTGTGCCCTGTCCAGGTGGTGATGTCTGGACTTCACTGCACCCGGCTAAGGCCCCTCGCTAATAACCCTGCCTGATGCATCATACAATGACTCACATAGAGAGGGCCCCTCAGTCATCCTTCTTGGGCCGGGACCAGTGAACAGTTATGTCTTCGTTTGGCAGCGTCGCCGGGGCATATTTCAACTCACTGTTGACGGTAGCTCATTCTGTCCTGTCTCTCCGTTTCGTCTGTCGTTTTGTCTCCCTCCCACTAGCCATTTTCTTCTCTTCATTTCTTTCCTGCAGCGACCGGAACCACACAAGTCCACTCGATTTGTACGTCTTTTCCACGTCTTTGCCATGACCCCATGCGTTTTTCTCAAGCGTTTTTCTTACTCCAGCAGGCTAAAGTGACACCCAGTCTGACCCTAAATGTAAAGGGTAACTTGCATTATTTTTTACTCACCACAGTAAAACAAAAACACTGTTTCTTAGTCACATGTACGTTAGCCAATAACGAACAATATTTTTTCAATAGATTTTTATAATTTTTTCAGAACCATCGACGTTGTATTTAGAACGCATTGAGCTCCAGCTTTTCGTTCGTCTCACTGGTGACACTGCGTGTCCTGTGTCTGTTCTTGCTGGAAAAATCACGTCCTTGGATTTTGCCTTTTACTTTAATTAGCCATGAAAAAATAAAAACAACAAAAAAAATTATATATTTTTTCAGAAGGCTACACAGGCAGTTTGTTTTGTCAACCTCCCACTTTTGACTGGAGAAGCCAAGTCAAGAATGAAAAATGTATAATACAACCTCTATATGTCGTTGTTTATAACACATATATATATATATAAATCCTCCATAAGCGAGCAAATACAGTCTTTCCACAGCACTGTGAACCCCAGCACCTGGGGCTCGGTGGTAGAGTACATGCTTCGCATGTATTATGTTCTGGGTTCAATCCCCAGCTTCTCCCTCGGTCTAAAAGAGAATTTGTTGGTTAAAAAAATAATTAAAGCACACAGAATGTCATCTACATATGAGATCGGATATGTTTTAAGTGAACGCCCCTCAACATTCGAAAGGTAAAATATGTCCTCAGATGAATAGTGAAAGAGGAAAGATGACATAATTTCTCTGCTGCGTTTATTAACAAGCAAACCCTTCCTTGTGTTTATATATTTATATTTATCCTAAATGCCATTTGAATCTCACTGAGGGAAAAACAACTGGCAACACTCAGTCAGAGAACAAATCAAGGCAACATTGTCTCTTGCAGATTTTTTTATACACGGCACTTTCCCTCACTACAAGTATCTAACAATTGTACAGATCACAAACCGAGCTCAGCGTGGCACAGTGACTCCCCCAATCAGACTGGCGTCGAATACGAGAACCCAGTCAGACAAGGCCGGAGATTCTCTCACAGCTCTCCTTCTGTCCTGTTAGCCTCAATAATTAGCAGCTCTATGCACGGCCGGCCCACAGAAGACTTAGTCACGTCTTTGAGAAAACTGTCTCACGTTCCGTAATTCGCGACGGTCAAATGAAGAAACACTCTGTTACATTTCACTGGTTTGCTGTTAGTTGGATTCGGGTAGAGAGAGAAAGCGGTTGAGATGGCGCTAATAGCTTTCCCTTGCCTCGCGTTCACCCACTCAGAAGCTGGCTTTACCACAGATAATTATTCTAATCAAGTAAACAAGGGCATAATGGTTTGTCAATCTGGGCTCCTCGGACACCGATCCATGTTAACCTCAGACCGGAGGGAAATCCATGAGAGGGGACGAAGACGCCCGAGGGTCAACGTTACAAGTATGCTCGGTGAAACGATTCATCGTACTTATGTAGTAGCGCGTTCGATTCGGCCGTAAGTCGATATTTCACTCGTGTATTGCCACGCAAAAAAACCCAATCCTTATCAATCGGACAGACAAACGAGGCGTGACGCGTCCTAAAACACAACGTGTCATCCCGTCGTGCGTGGCTCTGTTTGTGACGTGCGTGAGGAAAAGCATTCGCTCCACTCAGCCACTGTCTCTGAGAGGACAGCAATGAATGGAGGGAGCAAAGTGATCATCTGAGGTGCACCTCACGTCCTCTGTCTCCATTATTAAAACCTATTGGATCGCAAGGCGAGGGACCTTCTCGTCCAATGGGCTTTAAGGAGGATTGATAATAGAAGGTGAATAAATCATGTAAATGCAATATGTATATTCTCCCAAGGGCAGACAATGCATGGGTTTGAATGCTATTAACATATTAAACATATAAATAGTCCTTGACCCCTACTCTATAAGAGGTGTTGTTTGGCTGGGAGATTCTCAGCCTTACCCTTTAATTTGGCTCAGTTTCTGCCACCCTACTCCTAGCGCCAGTGGGGGTTGACTGTCCAACGTTCCACGAAAGTGCATCGATTTAATCATGGACACCCGGCGGGTTTATGGCGAGCGCATTGCCTTTCCGGGCCACAAAAGGCAGCTGGTCCAGGTGTTCGGGTCCGGGTTCCCGTGTCCGGGTCCGCCTCAGATTCAATCACTGAGAGAGCATTCGTTCAGTCCATAAACTGACACTGTGGCTACATACAAAGGTTATTTGGACTTCAGCAGGTTTTACCCCCATTTCTTATTAGAAATCTTCCTTCAGACGACGTTACATGAAGTTATCGGTGTATGCTTATTGAAATATAGAAGTAAGGGGTGGAACAACTGGCAGAACTATGGAACCAAATTAGAAATCGTGCTTTCGCCTCCCCTCCGTTCCACCGTTCCACTTTTTACTGTGTGACAACATGAAACCGTAATGGATTTAATCGGACGTTTTCGCCACTGATTTACACAAACGATTAAGTGAAGAACAAAATGTGCGATTTGTTGTTTGTTAAAACAGTCGCCGACGTTCATCTGTATCTTGGTCATTCATGTCATCTCTCCCCGTGAAACCTCCCTTACCGAATTACCCCCCCGTCTCTACCTATTAAGCAGATGCGGTAGAATCGGGTCGACGAGAAAGATTTAATTACCCCCACACCCACCCCCGCCCAGTTTGAAATGCCACCGTTCAAAGGAAGCTCAGACGCGCCTCCGATTCAGCGTTTATCTCCACGACGTACGCGCATGCCGCAGCCCGGGAAAGATAGAGGAGCTCAATTACCGAGCCCCATCTCTCTTAGCCAATCGGCTGGCAGCATTTAGCGTCAATTACGCGGCCCCTCTCTCTCAGCCAATCGGCTGGCAGCATTTACCAGCACTCGGTCGTTTACCGCCGACCGTGCCGAGCCAGCCCACACATCCCTGTGAGCCCGGCACAGCTGGGCGCGATGTTGCCGAGCAGAATTCACATGCAGTATATCCAGTCCCGTAGGTGGCGTGTCCTCGGCGCGTTGGCAATTCCATTTTGAAGAACAAAATATACCTTTTCTCATTTTCCCACCGCGGTTTGATAGTAACTCGCCGTAATAGCCAGTGGGCAAGCAAGTCGGAGGACCTGTGGCGCAGGTAGCAAACGCATAGCTGGGAGTTAATTTGCTTATTTGCTGACTGGTTTATAACAGGCGATGCACAATGTGCCCGGGCTTCACTTCAATGGGGACGAACAGTGGAGAAATCCGCCGTGACGCCTTCCAATGCGGGGATCTTCAAATCCTGCCCGTATTCCCTTCGTAAGCCGCGGTTTCATCTGTGAAATAGAAATGCAAATTATGTTTGGCAAGTGTGAACTGGCATAGCAGAACATTAAATTCAGCTCAATCTCACATACCTGGGAGGTAGAAGAGTAATGGGGAAAGTGTGAGTGGAGAGAAAGCCTTTATATTACATAGATGATGGCCGTGCTCTAGAATACCTTCACTTGCATTTTATGGAATATGGAACACGGAAGGACAGACATATGGACTGGCCGGCTTAGGGGGGGATTAGAAAATATCCAGGTATTCGGCACCTTGCGCTTTCCACACATTATGTCACTTACTTGTCTTGTTCTCAAATAAATGTGTTCATTATTTGACCGATGACTAAGCAGACGCCGTTTTGAGACTGTATACGATGGAGTCAGACCAGTGGGATAAAGAGCCCTTATATGAGGATGGGGCCGGGAATGTTTGTGACATGAATAAAGAGAGATGGGGCCCTCAGATACTGATATGTGCAGGGCCCGGAATTTCATGCTTACAAAACGAGCGCTGTTGTAATGCTTGTTTTGGTCACCGCACTTTCTGCAGCAAGAGCAGGAAAAATTCTTCAAAGTTGTCTATAGATGCTCGGATCAACAATTGTATAAAACGTGTCAATCCATGCAGGTGAATTTGAAACATTTGCAAAATAGTTTTAGGATTTTAAGGTTATTTCCATCCACGTGTCATGTTGATGAGGTGAAAAAGGACCACTGGCTGACATTACACTGCTTCGAGCGAGCCTCGCTTTGAAGACGTGGCAGCATTTGCTCGAGGTGTAGCGTGTCATGGATCACTTTGAGTTCCTAAACGCACGGTTTAGAGACTCTGCCGTACTGTGACGGCCCTGGTTTAGTTTGGCGTAGACGTCTACAGGGGGTGGACGAACAACGGAAACACCACAGAAATAATAAAGGGTACAAACACAACTGCGGAGTTCATATTAGGATTATATCTAGGCGTAAAAATCACAAAACTGAGGTACGTTTAAAATGTTGTTGTAGTGGGTGGGAACTACCCTAGATGGTTCCAAAGGCACCACATGTGTGTAGAGAGGTTCCTGCTAAGGTTCTCTTCCGTCTGGGAGGTGGAGTCATCAACCATGATGCAGAAGTCTTGGAGTGGACAGACCTTTCCTTTGGGGGAAACCAGTCCCGTCTTCTTGAGGTTGAGCTTCAGGTGGTCGGCTGACATCCGAGCCAAGATGTCAGCCGGGGCACAAAGAAATGCTAGTTGCCAATCGGGTGTCAGAGGAGGTGAAGGAGAAAAACTGTTGAGTGTTATAAGCGTGGCAGTCATAGCATAGACAGTGAGAGGATATGACAGGAGCTAAAAGACTTGGTGTACATGGAGAAGAGTGCCTAAAATAAGCTTTAGTAGTCAGTAATAGGGAGTAATGAGACTGACACTGATTGGCTAAGCATCACCTAGCGATAGCAGCAAGGAGGATGACACCCCAAAGTGTGCAGGGCCTCCCGGCTCTGAGAGAAAGGAGAGCAGGATCTCACAGGCCACAGTGTCAGTACAGGGGCCAGATAATGACAAATGACACAGTGTCAGTACAGGGGCCAGATAATGACAAATGACACAGTGTCAGTACAGGGGCCAGATAATGACAAATGACACAGTGTCAGTACAGGGGCCAGATAATGACAAATGACACAGTGTCAGTACAGGGGCCAGATAATGACAAATGACACAGTGTCAGTACAGGGGCCAGATAATGACAAATGACACAGTGTCAGTACAGGGGCCAGATAATGACAAATGACACAGTGTCAGTACAGGGGCCAGATAATGACAAATGACACAGTGTCAGTACAGGGGCCAGATAATGACAAATGACACAGTGTCAGTACAGGGGCCAGATAATGACAAATGACACAGTGTCAGTACAGGGGCCAGATAATAACAAATGACACAGTGTCAGTACAGGGGCCAGATAATGACAAATGACACAGTGTCAGTACAGGGGCCAGATAATGACAAATGACACAGGCCACAGTGTCAGTACAGGGGCCAGATAATGACAAATGACACAGGCCACAGTGTCAGTACAGGGGCCAGATAATGACAAATGACACAGGCCACAGTGTCAGTAGAGGGGCCAGATAATGACAAATGACACAGCCCACAGTGTCAGTACAGGGGCCAGATAATGACAAATGACACAGGCCACAGTGTCAGTACAGGGGCCAGATAATGACAAATGACACAGGCCACAGTGTCAGTACATGGGTTAAATAATTACAAATGAAAATG
Organism: Dallia pectoralis; assembly: GCA_029465975.1. Taxonomy (NCBI): domain Eukaryota; kingdom Metazoa; phylum Chordata; class Actinopteri; order Esociformes; family Umbridae; genus Dallia; species Dallia pectoralis. The sequence continues at coordinate 5,202,503 of CM055739.1, forward strand.
TCGAAAATCAACACAAAAGCAACACATGAATATCAGCCGAAAGAAACAGAATGGCATTATAACGAATGTTTAGACGTGTCAGCAGTCAAAAGCATTATGTCATTATTGTACACGTCCTCTGTGCTGTTGCTCACGCTGGCAGCAAACTGTGGCGTGTGTTTCCTCTGATGGCATACAGGTCGCTGTGCAAATCATTCCCAAGGAACCGGCCTGGTGAAACATTGGCTCATGTTCATGTTGTTGTTGGTTCGGCAGTGACCAAATGCCATGCGTTCACAGTGATAAAAGCCTAGTCAAGTCTGCAGTAGGACAGAAAAACATGCCAATAACAAGTTCCTGCTAAACAACAGCTGCAAACTCATCAAATTCAAAACCCTGGGTTGTAATTTTACACTGCATCATACCACAGCGGCCGCCCCAATTCGTTGTGCTCGCGACACGAACAATCTCGGCTTTGGGCAAAAACGACAAAGATAAACTGCTGATTTGTGATCTTTCTCTATGTGTGCGGATGGCAGGAGCTTTCATCATGGTGTTGATCGGGCTTCTCTCGTTGCCGAACGACATTCGCGTGAATAAATTGTTCACGGTGACATTTCTCCCCCTCGCCAACATGATGTTCCGTGTGCCTCGTCACGACGTTCTCCGACACTCACTCACTCAGCTTCTGCCGGCACGCACGCTCCTCAGTGATCATCTATTCATCCGGGCTTTGTCAGTGTACATTTCCCACGCTCCTAGACTAATGTGACTGCTTGGATCCTGTCAATTTGTGTGAGGGACGTATCATTTATGACATTACAACGACACACAAATGATAAATACAAACGTCCCATTTTTTCAAATGTCTAAATAATACCGTTTTTTTTTCTTAGTGTTGATATAGTCACTATTATTACACACTGTTGGAAAAAAAATATTAAAGAAATTGTATTGAATGAGTAGGTATGTCCTAACTTTTGTTGTATATCGTAGGCATATTTGTCTTTCAAATGAATCAAAAGTATTTTATAATTCACTTTTTACAACAAGGTTGTCACATAGAGCTTTTGCAAACACCCAGTCTGAATCAAACAGAGCACGACAGAGAATGGTTGACAAAGCCAAAGCTAGCCTCTAATAACCCAGCCAACCAATATTCAAGCCTCTAAATAACCTAGCCGACCAATCTTCTAGCCTCTAATAACCTAGCCAACCGATCGTCTAGCCTCTAATAACCTAGCCAACCAATCTTCTAGCCTCTAATAACCCAGCCAACCAATCTTCAAGCCTGTAATAATCTAGCCAACCAAACTTCAAGCCTCTAATAACCTAGCCAACCAATCTTCTAGCCTCTAATAACCCAGCCAACCAATCTTCAAGCCTCTAAATAACCTAGCCAACCAGTCTTCTGATAGGCTACCACTGACACAGTGTTGCACATTGTCCTCAGAATAGCCAATGAGAAATACATAATTGTTTTTACACTTTTTGCTTTTAGCTGGTATCATCTTCGCGCCAATGTTTTCTTCTCTTTTTTTGTTCTCTAAATATACTTAGTTAATTAGGCAATTATCTTATAACATTTTTCTTAACTCACTTTGCAACCGGTGAACTATTTTCAGTCAGTCTGCATGCATATGCTGATTAGCTAGCATGAGCGTTGGTCAGTGGTTATGGCTCTGTTCACCTGCAGGCTTCAGAGAGGTGTACTCCCACACATCACGCCATATAAAGCTGTTTTGCCTGACGTCCATGCGAAGAATGGACAGGCTTCGTCCCAGAAGTCCAGTGCATGAACTCAGCAGAGTGTGTAGTCTGTATGAAGTTACACTGAAATATTCTACGGCGGCACGTCAGTCACAGTTTGTGGAACGTCATCGGTTCAGATATTCACATCGGAAGCAGAAGCATTCGTGAGGTCTGTGTTGACCAGATGACCTAAAACGTGGACATGGGTGGAGTATAAGACGTGTGGAATGGTCCCTGATTGGTCCAAAAGTGGTGGCCAGTGAGTCTGCACTTCCTGTTTATCTAACCAAGTAACTGGAGAGCCAACTCCGTTGTATACAAACAGGCCTATTTGTAGATCTTTGTCATTGCTGTGTGTGTAGCATCAGACTACACATGTTATTTCCATTTTGCTGTGCTTTTTTCACTATTGACTTGTATTGATTGAATAATTCTGATAGACCTATTCTATATAGATTTGCTGTCATGCATCGATTGTCGCCTGCCCAGAGAAATGTATAACATATTACATGTACAATAAAAAGTTTTTGAAGTATATATATATAATTAGATGGTATTAAATATTGATTTTTTGATGTCCATGGTACTTTTGATTCCAGAGGATTCTGTGGAAACCAAATTGTGGTCAAAAGTGGCAGAGACCAGAGCAAACGCCTACTATATTGTTATGAGACAAGCTGTCTTCGAGTGACTGTGCAGAGAATAGGTAGGTCTGGCGCTTTGTTGGAAGTTCTACTTTCTAGTTCCTCTAATGACTACTCAATCAATCAATCACATGGAGTTTCTAAAGCCCTTTGTACATCAGCACTTGTCACAAAGTTCTTTTACAAAACACCCACCTGAAAACCCAAATAGCGAGCGACAACAATGTTCATGCAAAGTGGCTGGGAAAAACTCCCAAAAAGTGTTGTAGAGGAACCCGGCCCTGAGGGTCGCCCAGTCCTCGTCTGGCTTTGCCAGGAGAACATAGACAAGGGACGTTGTGACGAAACTGATCCCGTCAACATGGGTCTGGACAATCTCAAGATCCCTCTAAACAAGCCCAGATTATGTCCTATGTTCGACCCAGAATCTGCACAGATCAGGTCCCCAGGTAACCATTTTTTAAAGGTATCCTCATTTTCCCTAAAGTGCTTGTCATTTGTGCCACCAGGAGTGTCTAGACGGTATGCATTGGTTTCTTCTAGCAAGAATTTTCTTCTGACAATATATGATCTTTTAGCCTGTTGTAGGAAGTCTTTTTTCTGTTGATACAACCCCCTATGAACAAACACACACACAGCCAGATATAAAGAATAGTCAATATTTAGGCTTTGGAAATGTTTTCATCCGAATGAAGAGAGACGCAGAGGCCTTGCTCGGGGTCCATGAAAAGGCAAAACACTTTTACATGCAACACTTATTTCTCTCTGTAGGGGAACACTTTTGAATTCCAATAAGTATTGTCCCATGAAGAACCCTGTGGTTTCAGATGTTACCAAAGGGCAGAGAATCCTTCTTGTGAGACACAGATAAATGTGTCTCTTAAAACCACCACGGCAGAAAATATCACATCCTGCGTTAGCAGCCGGATCCAATGATCTGACATTTTATTAACTTTTTGAGAATATATATTCTGATGAACATTAACCGGTCGATTAATGTCACCAAACACACGTAAGAATAACAGTTTTACATACTGAGATGTTTGTTTCTGTCTAGATGATCTATGTAGTCTCAGTGTATTTCCTGTCCTGGCAGTGGTTTTGAATTCTAGTTGTGGGTGATTAAACTATTTCCCTTGTTACATACATTACATTCATATACATTAAAAACATATACGCTAAATATACGACTGTGTGTTAGAATAACATGTCCTCAGAAACACTTAATAGTAGTTCTTCTAAAAAGCTTTATTTGAGCTTTTTACCTGGGAGCACCTTTTGATGCCAGGTTTAACACACTTACAGAACTTTTCTTTGTAACACAAAATGTCTCTTCCGAAAACGAAAGTTGTTTCTTTTACTTGGACTGCGGAAGCACGTGTAATCTTTTCCTTTCATTTGAAACATTTGATAACGTAATTATTATTGCCTCCGTCATCAATGTTTCCCCATTATTTGAGCTAAAATTACAATAACAGGGAGCAGTGGGAAGCTGATTGTTTCAGCAGAAAATAGGCCTCTATATTAACTTCGGGTTGTGTGATGCAGAAACCAAATTGCATTTCATTCCTTTCAATTTGATTGGTTACCAAGACACGGATTCTCCCGACTCGTACCAATATCCACGAGAAAACGGAAATAGAGAAAGAGGAGAGGGCCGCTAAGTTGAGGCAGCAGTTCAGTTCCAACGGCATGTGAGCGCGGTGATATGGGTTGATGTGGTTCATCCAGCGGAGAGGGAATAGCGATTGAAGTTGAACATTCGAGGGGAAAGAATTAGTTATGATTCTGCCTTGAAGCAGGAATAGTCAGGGGATTAAACTAGTACGATTAAAAGAGATGAGAGGTGACGAGAGCAGTAATATTTCAGTGGTTGATTGCATTCCGGATTCAAGTCCTCGCTCGAAATTTGCTAGCGTTTTCCAACTGCCGGTACATGTCGAACGTAAAAGCCCACACGCTTGAAGTTTTTCCCAGTTCATGACGTCATTGAAACACCAATGACCTGAGGTAAACTACAGTACTAATCTCACAGTTTTACATTATTTGCATCACATCTTCCGTACGACACCTCTTCACATCAAGACAATCCAATATGACACATGACACAGGCATATTCGTCCAATTACCTGATAATGTGGAGTCCTCTTTCTTGCTCGCCGTTACAGATACGCAATTTCATTAGAGTGGTTCGCGTCGGGTTTGTTTGTTCGTGCCGCATGATACATAAGGATAATTAGGAGGGGAACAGGGACAGTGCCAAATGTCGGCTAAGCTATCGTTGTCATAATTACGGTTGCCAAGCAAATCCTGCATAATCCTTTATCTCCCGGATGTCCCACAGACGCGTGGCATCATTACTGCACACTTTAATAGGTTGCTCCTCTCGCCATGGCTGTTTAGCTCCTCGTGTTATCACTTCTACTGAAGTAGCGTTAACGGTTTTGCAGAATGGATTGTCGGTGTGCCTTTTCACTCGCCTGATTTGCAACATTTCCCTTGCCTTCACACTACATAGTTAACTGCATTTATGCAACACGCCGGTCAGAATAGGCATATAGTGATATAATTCGGAAAGCATTTCAATAGGTCGTTGAAAATAACTGTTTAAAGATTTTGTCATTGAGACTAGAGACTAGTGACGCTTTTAGTTGAGGACTCAAACTCAGTGAGGCATTTGTGTGTTAAACTAGACACGCTAATGTGTTTGTCGCGTTTCTCAGATGTGCACCGGGGCCTCTATCGTCTATAGATATGTAGATTTCTTGTTTACTGCTCTGGGGAATGACGGTAGCATTAGCCTAGCCAGTTTTTTTCCCCATCTCGGATTAATAAAGCCTCTATTGGCTTTAGTATATGGGCTTACATGTTGGTTTGCAATATATTTGTGTTTATTATAAGTGTTGATGTTCTCCCTCCAGCATTATATCGTTATTTGGATTCTGAATAGCCATCTCTGGCCCACATGAACATGTCATGATTAGACAGACAGCTTTTCTGATAATTTGCAAAAGGACGTTAGCTGGAAAGAAAAGAGCAATTATAGTGCATGCGTGCATGTGTGAATGAAATAAATAAATCATCAGTGTAATTAACTCCTTCTTTCTGCGTGAAACGGTCCGGCAGGTAGGTGATAGCCTATTGTGCGAATCTGCTTGCTTGATGAGCCGGATGATGTGCTGAATTCAGGACGACGGACGAGGCTATTACAGTGCATGGCTTCTTGTCTAACGCCCATATCAACTCAAAGCATACAGTATAATCACTGTACGTAATAACACTGAACATGTGGTAATCGTGAAATTCCCGGTTACATTGTGCTGACATTCAAAAGGTGGCAATTACAGATTGTCCATTGGTGTATGAGGGAACGCTTGCGACAACACATGTGGCAAATGTTTAAATAGGTTTCAGCCTACCTACTGAGGTAACCTAAATGATCTTAAAGTCCGTGTTGCAATTTGGAAAAGCAATGTCCAAGTTACCATATTACAGCACGGAGAGACACAGATTCCGTGACATTGGAGAATTCACATATACACGACATGCGGGTAGAATATTGTGTTTAATCAGAAACGAACGCTGCCTGTTTACCGTCTCTCTCTGGGTTTAGTTTTTTTTACTTTAAACTGATGGTGTTAGAAGTGAATTTGGCGTACGTTAGAGCCGGGCGAGCTAGTGAGGGATCAAAATAAATAAATAATCTGTTCTAATTACAATAGTTCACATTTTTCTCTGTGAAACAGTTCGTCAAGTAGGTTACGTCTTATTTCCTGAATCTGCGTGCTTGATGAGCCCTGATGATGTGCTCCATTCAGAACCACGTGTATGGTGCCATTACAATGCATGGCTCCATGCCCAGTAATGCATGAGCGCCAGTCACATTAATTGGATTAACCAGTCGGTTTGAACAATAGTGCAAATTGAACGAGCGACCAGTTGGCTTAGATATGGCACCGCTGAAATTGTGTCAGGGCTGTTTCCTCCTCGAGGAATTAAACAAAATGAATAAATGCATCAAACTAATGTGTTGTATGAAAACATTTCACTCCTGGTACTGTTTTCTGCGTTGATTCGTTGTTATAGGAATTGGTCATTTATATCACGGGGAGTGATTAAAGAATGTTTGAGCATGGTTGTGTTGATCCAGAAAACTCATGTCATTGCCTAGTGCCTTCATTAAAACAACGCGTGTAATCGTTTAATGAAGTGTCTACTGTGTATATACTACAGTTATTAAAAACATACATACGTCTGCCGTCAGTTTTGATAATAATCCCGTTGTTACTTATTATGAATGAGATATGTGGATGATGCCTAAGTGTCTAAGTGCCTAAGTGTTCCCGGTATGAGATATTAATATTGGGGACGTCACGTACGGAGTTGAACGAGGGCAGAGGAGTGTGTGCGTGTGCGCTAATGTGTGCGAGTGAGTGAGTGGCAGGTGTGATTGGTCGGGAGAGGACGAGAGAAAGAGAAACCACGGTGACACATTCATCGTGGGGGCAGTGAGTTAGTGGGAAAGACCGGGTGGAGAGGAGGAGTGTGAATGTGTGCGTGTGTGTGAGAATGTGTGTGTGTGTGCGTGTGCGGGTGTGCACGCCAACTTGCGCACGTGAGAACGACTCGGCGCATGCCTACGTGTCACACAAGCAGGCTTGGGTTCTGCGTCGTGTGTTTGCGTGTGACCCAGTGAGGCTATATACGCACAGCAAATGTCTAAGTAAGCGTTTGGACGGTACCAGTATACATACCTGAACAGTGCCACGCATTAAATTATATCGTCGCTCTCGTGTGTCCCAAATTGCATCCTGGACTGGTGCTTCGTTCCATAATGGCAGAACAATGTGGTTTCCTCCAAATAATTAATGTCATAAATCTGTGGTAGAAAATATTACCCAGTGTTGCTAGACTGATATATACTTATACTGGCAGAATTGTGACTGATCTGCATATATTGGGACCATATGGAGAAACGTCCATGCGCATAACGCATGCAAAGTTTATGTATATGAGTTTGGGCTTAAGTTTGTCACGTTTTGACATGCTAATGTGGAAGGAACCGTATTATTTTACCGCTGTCGTTATCATTTTCAGTAGCACATGAATTTGACTACAATGGTGATCAACTAATAGGTTTATTCACCCAAAAAGACAGGGAGAAAACAGTTTTGGCTCGAATGACTGCTTTCAACAATGTCAAATTTATTCATAAACACATATTTCATGTGTATTCGGTTGTATGAACATTTACTGTGACACAGAAAGAATATCGTTCACGTGTGAAACATTTACAACAGCCAGCGTGGAACGGAGACACCTTCGACCTGACTGACAACGATTAAGTTTGGTTTGTTTCTGTCTTGATAATCGGCTGTAATGTTATAACATGTTATAACATGTGGTACTCTGGACATCTCTGGCAAGAAAGAACCACAGCTGGACCTTGGCAAGGGCCACCTTCGATTCTCTCGACTTGGGCCACCGGTTGTAATCGTGTACTAGATCACGTGTGTCGTCTAAATATGCATCGTCATTATCCACATCTCTACTGCTGTTGTTCGTCACGTCATCGTTGTCTGATGTTGTCTTGGGACTGAGATTCACTCTGCATTTCGGGGTGTGACACCGGTTGTTTTGGACACTCCTGTTCTAGTGACACAAGGAAAGCACCGTGGTGAAATCGACACAAACTGGGATACTCACATGAGGTAATTGTGGTGTGGAGGAGCTGATATATGATACACAACAGCACGGACATAGGGAATGAGTGTACAAGTATGTGTACTCTGTTGTTAAAGGGGTTCCTGGTTATGCTGTGGAGCACTTTGGGCAGCTTGAGAGTAGCGACTCTTCAAACACATTCTACATTTTCTATATTTCCAATTACTGTAATAAATAGAAGAAGATGTCTGCGCGATCAACCGACTTGATGATGGGAGCAGTTGGCTTGGTTTAATTGGAACAGAGATGATGACTTTTAGCTGGGGTTTTTTATCAGTAACAAAACTGACAGTAGCTAGCTAACATAATCCAACATGTTGATGGCCGTTTAAGATGTTGAATAGCTAAAACAGCAATTATTCAACAAACTAGACAAAACAACATTTGTTAGAGATGGAATATGACCGTAAGCAAATAAGCTTGTGTCGCCAGTTAGTTCACATATATGCCACATCCACGCACACATTGGTGTCACAGCATGTTCTGCAGATTAAGCACACGGCTGGGTTCAGAACACACATGTAAACTAAAGGCTCGGCCAGGACGTACTGGGATACATGACCAAATTAGGAGAAATGCAGACAGAGTGGTGCACGTTAAGAAGCAGACGTCTGCTGATGTTGATTTAAAACGTCTCGTCTGCTTGAACGTAAAACCCAACCGTAAGATATGTTGTACATATCTCCCATGCAGAGCACGTGGTAAAGCCACCATGAAATGTTTATTTTCTCGTATAAACGTTCGTGTGTTTATTCAAATCAACAAACGGCAAAAACAGTGTGAGGTGCGTACTCACTTTTGTGGGATTCTCTAGGTGCATATAGGTAGGAGCTGATATATAACATTCAACAGCAGCAGAATATGAGATGAAAGTGAAAACGCGTAGCATCGACGTAGCATCGCTATGCATGTACAGTGCTATTATGTGTGATAGCTGCGCAATAGAAACCAACCGTTGGAGATTGGTTAGGTTTTTAAGGGGTTCAGATTGTGTTCATATATTACATAAGGTTGCACAGCTTTACGGGGTTAAGGTTAAGATGAGTTAATTTTAGGGTTACAGTTGATTTAGGCAGTATTTTCTAAAAGGCATTCAATTGCTGGTTCTAAAATGAATAGGAAACCCAATGTCGTAGTGCTGAGAAGTAAGTACAGTATGTCCGTGTTGGAGTGGTGTCCAGTGTCCAGTGAGATTTGGAACAAATGCTAAGATAGTAGCCATTTGATTATCATTTGACCAAATTGTAGCTCGGGGGGAGAATCTGAAGGACCGGTTACAGACATGAGACGTTGCCGGCTTGGGTCATTTATGTTTTTCCCAGTGACACCGTCTGGTGTCGAGGTTCTGGATGGCCGGGAGATCGGCCCGGGCGATGAGCTTGGCCTTTCACAACACCATCTGAAGTGCAATTGAGATTGGTGCAGTTACCATACCAACCGGCCAAGTTTTGTGGATCTGAGGGACCTGCCAAGCGTTCTCAGCAACCCAAGAGGGAGGATTTGAAGACACGCTTTCTTCACAGTTGACTACGATGGTGTGGACCACGTTATTCAATGAGTGACCGGACGTACGTCTCTGAAAGGACGTACGTTGATATCGATCTCTCCAAGACAGGCACTCGTTTAGAACAGTTGGTGGAGGACGGCACTGGTGACGCCGTGATTCTGGGTTTAAGATTAATTCAAGAAGTTCTGAGAACATATACACTCACTACGACTACTACTACATTCCATTTGTTTTAATTTTAGCATCTGTTAATTACCTTAAAAAGTTGAATTATTACGTTATGTGGCCACATCGACCGGCAACTGATAAGAGGACTAAGGTGCACGAAAAAAACGGCAAATGGTGGCAATTTAAGTAAAGCATTTAGGTAGGACATTTATGCTTACTGCATTTGTTTTCGCAAATCGTTTGACTGGCTTGTATTTACTAGGCTGTTTGCAAGTGGGCCAATTGTCACATTCGCCACATACTGCCACTTTCAATCAGCGTCCCACGTCTAAGAAGACAATCTCAAGCTAGCCATTACATCTTGAGTGTAAGATCTTCCCGCAAGTATCCGGAATAATTTGAAACAACCCCTTACACACTTGACTGGCAGGGCCATTAACTCCTGGCATGTTTAAATAATACCTAAGTCAATGAGGCGGAGGTCTAACCGCTCGGCGATACGTCTTCTCTCTCAGCACAAACGCAGCCTCAGCATCTGGTTCCAGAACTAGATTATGCAAAGAGGAAGCTGGAAGATAAACAGCTGGTTGAGTCTCGTCGCGGGATACCTTCTGAGCCTCTGTAATCAGTTCAGTAATTGCGGGCCTCCGTTGACGAGGGGAGCACAAATAGGGGCCTTTGCCTAAACATACACATTGTCATGTATACATAGGTGGTATGAACGTATTCACTTATTTCACGGCACAATCATTTGTAGCATAATGAACGCTGAAAGTGGGGTATTTGGAGTACGGCCAGAATGAAGTCCGCAGTATCGAACACGCATGTTTAATCATTTGCATGTCTACGTATACGCTTGTTGCCCTGTCAAATAACATGGGCTGAATTTCAATATGAAAACCGATGTTAGTTTATATGCTACAATTATGAAGACGTGTACACCGGTGAGCCAAAACATTACGACCACCATGGAACAGAACATGTGACACGCTCATCCAGGATGAATTACCACCATCAACATGTTCTCGGACTTGTGCCACAGTAGATATTCTGTCGGTTCGGAGAAGACAGGATTGCCTTTGTAGCCCTGGCGAATTGATACGCTTTCGGTGCCAAAAACCCATTTGCCGGTTTGTGGTTTGTCCTCGGTCAGATCAGTGCTGGTGGGCACTCACCACTGCTGACCGGAAGCGCCCCACATGCCATGTCATATTAGAGATAACATCAGACCCGGATTCTTGTTAGTAGTTGATCAACGTTATTCGTATCACCTGTGAGCGGCCGTAATGATTTGTCTCACCAGTGTTTAGTTCTACACTCAGATACCTAACCTCACATTGTCATCTCTGTCAATGCAAAAGGTGACTATTTATGTAATTCATATGCTCACGATTCTCAGATTTACTCGGCATGTGTTGAGTCCATATCTTCTTCACCCCCGTTTGTGGGCACTGTATTAGGAGGTTAATTTCACGTGAACGTTTGGGCGGGTCGACCTCGACTTAAGTCGATGTCATCCGTCACCTGGCTGTGTTTGATTTACGTCACACAGGGATATAGCTCAGAGTAAGAATTACAGTTTTATATAGATCCTCACTCTTTCACGTTACGGCCCCCGGACACTGCAGATTAACACTCGGTTTCAGCCAGTGGCGTTACTGCCACAGCAAGCCAGAAACAAAGTCAAGATCAAATTGAAACGGCGATCATTTTCACCTACAGAATTGCTAGTCATTGAAGTGCTCTGTCGGGTTTCAGGCTGTGTGTTTGTAAAACCACTTTGTGACAGCTTGGTTGTAAAAATGGCTTTATAAAATACATTTGATTGATTGATTGATTGAGAATAACATAACAGGGAACTTTTGGATACTGACCTAGGTGCGTACTGGCTATCACACAATTTGACAGTAATACTGTTCCATTAACAATTTTAGAACCTGACCAGATTAGAAATATGATGTTGGTTCAACGGTTATATCTCTTGGATAAATATTTGTATGGGAATATGTAGCGCAGGGCGAAATAAAATCATAAATGTGCAAATTCAGATGTTCTCGTTGCGAGATCCAATTGGTAACGTTATCATTACGGAAATTTAATTACTGGTATATTGTCTTATGAATAGAGCTCTCCTATCACTTTCATCTTAATATTACTTGGCTAACAGAAGTCCGTGACAATGTTGCCATTTGTGCGCAATATGTTTTGAGCAAATTACTTTGTTACAAATGGGCTCAAACAAACAAGGATGAATTTGTTCTGAATTGGACCGTGACTGCAAAATGTTGACTCAGCTAAAGCATTGGAGCAGCTTTGGAACGCAGTCAGCAAACATAGTCACTATTGCTTCATTTAAAAGGTTCCCACAGATTGACAGAATGTATTATTAACATACATTACAACATAACAGTTTTCCAGTGTCTCATTCGGGTGATATTTTTTTTTCTTCATTAGCAGGGATTGTACATCAGGAGATACACAAGCCCAGCAAAATCCATTTGATGTAAACCACATAACGAGCTAATGAGCTTCGCGAAAGCTCTGGAAAACAATCCATTGAAATGAGTTTCACAACATAGACCAAGACAAAAAAACGGTCCTCTGAAATTAATGGCATCTTCACACCGCGAGAGCTGTCGGAGTTGTTTGTTCTGTGAATCAAACGGCACAACATTTACAACGCTGAAGGTCAGCGGTAATCACCAATTACCTCTAAAGAATTATACGGTGACATATGACTCAGTTTTGTGATGGTCTGTGTGGATTTGGGTAGCAAGCTGAGTCACAAAGTATGCCTTACTGTGATGCAGGAGAGACCACATTCCAAACAAACTGTAAAACCTTATTTGCCCATTTCATGAAACGGGGATTATACATGCAGTTCTAGTTGGCCTTTCTACCTAAAGATGTTCTATGCATTAGTACTGAACGCTATTGGAGAGAATCGAGCTTGTTTCGGTAATGCACAAGTGTTGTCAAAGTAAATGCATGCTATTTAAATGGGTTTGGAGAAAAAACATTACCGGAATGAAAATGCCAAAGAGGATGGAAGGAAAGGCACTTGAGTTCAACGGGACACAATAAAACAGAAATTAAATTTCTACCACAAACACACACGGAGTGCTGTGGCTAACGTTGCGATGATGTCACGAACGGCAGCCAACTTCAGCCGACGTGAATAACTCCCTGGTCCTCGAGTACCAAGCTGGGAGTGCGACTACGCACTAGTGAAAGGGTTTGCACACGGCATCTACAGTTTCCTGTTTAGCGAAACAACCAGAGCTGCAGCTGCACCTGTCCTGGGCACAACCACCACCTGTTCTCGCCTTTTCACTCTAACAACAAAATACTAGTGGGTTCCAGAACCGTGGGAGGGGACCCCTGGAAGTTCTTCCCGTAGAAATATCAAAGGGCACGTTAAAGTCAAAGTAGACGTTGCATTGGGGAAAACAAGTTTTGTTTCGACCACATGTAGTCACATTGATGGCGGCGTAATCTTTAGTCGCTCATGCGGCGTTGTGTTTGGCTGAGGTGCCCGAAAAAAAGATGTTCAATACTCATGCAAGCAGCTGACCGCATGATGTCATTCGACAACACATATTCGAGCACCACCACTGGGCAGACACTCTGTCGCTGATTCTTTTAGTCGATTTTGACACGGAGCAAGTTTGTCTTTTATTTGCCTCCATAGTCAAAGTATGCAATGTGGATATGTCGACTGCCGGTCTTTGTCTTGCATATTTTGGGGTATGCCACCTAAAGTGCATGCCTGAATGGATCTCCTGTTTGTAATAGCCCTCTGTTGATATATCCTGACGAAGAGCGCAGAGTAGAGTGAGCAAGAACGGCGTGGAGCCTCTCGAACCATAAGTCCAGAAAGTTGAGGCCCAATGTAATGTGGTCAAAGGAGCCATCGAGACTTTGTATTATTCAAAACTATTAAAAACCGAATACCCACAGTATAATGCCGAGTAATGGTCCGTGTCGAGAAATACAAATAATACGTTGATGCAATTCTCACGTTGCATAATGCAAACTTTGTACCAGTAATGGGCTGTGTCGAGTTATACAAATAACAGAAACAAACGTTGAATGTCAGAGTCTCAGTGGCTGTATTGAGCGAAAGCTGGTGAATATTTGGAGAACAGCAAATTCAGACACTGAGGCTTATGTCAATTCAAGAATTTAGATTGTCATTTCGTGTAGAGTACGGGAAATGGTTATGCAAATCCATTGAATGAGCGTTTTAAAATCTTAAACACGTTTTACTTATACAAATGAAGAAATAGCCATAAAGATGGTGGACAATATCGATGTCTTCCTGTGGCCATTTGCTGTTTTATAACCTCTATTGGCACCAATGTAATGGCTGATAACAGATGGCCATAGCAGGACCTCCAGGCCAATCCTGTAATTGTTGATTTACCCTTGTTGATATTTATTTTTTTAAAGGATGTGTCTTTTTAACTTCTGAAAACCGACGCAAAGATTACGCAGCTTGATGTGACTTTGAGCATCCCTTTGCCAAGTCTCCGGCTAAATTGGTGCAATCACCTGACCAGGATACTCAGAAAAGTCCGGAATAGCACAGATGTTAATGGGTGATGAGTAACAAATGCACGGGCACAGCATGACATTGGAGAACTTTGGTTCGATTGCACGAGAAGGAAACCCACGTGAAGAGAATTGGGGGAGTCCAGAAATGAGATGTGCCTTGGAGATCGACTATCGATCCGACTTGTGCCGTAAACGTGTGCCTAATCCAGCCCGAACACCCAGAGACTCATCACTAGGCTTCGGACCTTGTGCCTGAACACCTCCCTCTGGCTCTGGTTCCTGGACAAACTGACCCAGGGTGGTGCCCTGAAAAAAGAATAACTTGGTTACTACAGGATGTGTTATTTATTTCATAATGTGGATGCAGTAACTGTTATTCTACAATGTAAAACACAAACAGAACAACTCTCAAACGAGTATGTTTGTGCAAACCTTTGACTTGTCCTGTATAAGTACGGAATGCTTCTATGACACACATTTCTCTCCTGTTCCTAGAACCCTGTAAACTGACCATAGGGCCTTTTCCATAGAACTCAATTTCAGGGAAATCGCGGCCGATCCATGTGAAATGAATCCTTTACGTTTTTAGAGTAGCCTTCCTCCGGGGAACGACGGTGAATGACAAGTCGCGTGATTGATTAGTGAACCTTGTTGTCTTCGCCTGGCTGACCCTCTTCTCCGCCGCGGTGATAGCCCCTCCACAACGCTCTCATGTGGGGCTGAGTCACCGGCCTGCTCGTGTTCCCCATCGCTGCCCTCCACAGCCCGTGTCATGTCACGCTTTTCGGTATACTCAGCGCGAGTGTGTTGTGTCAGTGACAAGATCTTTCGGTCAGGCTTAGCGCCCATGGGGCACGTGTGCGATGGTAGACGACCCTGTGGCTAAACCCAGCCTTATCTCAAGGTGATTGGAGAGTTGTTCGTGTCTCCCAGTGGTGTTGGGCTACGCTTGGCATTGTCAGCGTGGCTATTCCCAATCGTATCTACAATCTAATAGCCGTAACGCCGCCTGTAACCGCGGGCTGAAGACGCGACATATTTGCGAGGAAGAGACGGGTATCGAGTGGGCAGCGAGTTACGTTCCATCCAGGGGACACCTCACAAGCAAACAGCTGGTGCAATTTGGACACAACGAACCACTGTTACCAGGTCAAACGTTCACCTGAAGATCTCCTCACCGTCTTGTGTTTTTCCTCCACAAATGGCAGTCAAACGCGACAATTACGAGGCCACTGATGAGAAGATAAACTCTGGTGTCTAAATGAAAAATTAAGAGACAGGCAGCGCGGCCCAATTTTCAGATTTGACATTTATAATCAAATGGTGACATCTGTCACCGGTCCCCTGGGGCCCTTGTCTTGTGTGATTATAATTCAAATTCAGACGGATTTCCATAATATTATCCGTTATAGGCTTTTTGGGGATATTTTAAATCCGAGACGCCTAATGTGTACTTGTGTCGAAGGACGATTAAAACCTGCCCTTTAATTCGCATCCAAAACCATTGTTTATTTTAAGCCTGGAAGGGCCGTCAACTATAACTACATATGTTGCTTTGCGTTTCAGAAACAAAATTGCATTTAGTCCATGTCTGCAGTCAATGTTGTGTTTCTCTCGTTTATATTATACTGCACAATCGGCATTAGCATTAAAAGACACCAGGAAGACAGAAGATCTAAACACAATGTAAATGTTTAATTCAGACGCAGCATTTATTCCAAAAGACGTGAGATGTGAGTACATATACAGGTTGACATCGCATTTACGTGGAGCTGAGGCCCAGCCCAGGTGGACGCCACAAGCTGAAAACATTTCGAGAATGATTTCGGTAATTGACGCCGTCCTTCCCTCGTATTTCCAAATACCAAAAGGTCATTTTAATTTCACACGCTCCTCTTTACGAATGGCAAAAGACTGGAGCAAACATAACACACACAGGCAAACGCGTGAATAATTACGTGTTCGCTAATACGACAGCACTATATCATACATGCCTACATTCCTTGCTATATGTGCTTGTCTACACAGACGAGTCTGAGTATCGATCCACCAATAGGGTCGCTTTAACGACGCTTGGTCGTCGTACGCTAACGTCATGCACAGCGTACAGACGTAAACAGAAGCGTACCGAGAACCGCAATTAGCGAACGTGCGCACGCCACTGTGTGTGGTTGAGCACGTTCACGTACACCCGGGCAAATGTGGTATTTTGGCCGGGTTTCGAGATACGAGTTCCACGTCGTCTTCTTCGTCTTTCCCCTCCCCTCGGGAGACTGATGGAAATAATGTCTACGCAGTTGTGATCATAGGCGGAATAACTGATTGTTGACACGCAGGAATCAGCCCGGCCTTTGGGAAAACAGAACCCGCTGGGTCCTCCCGTGAAATATATTACAACTGCATTGCCTCCTCTGTAGCACCACACTGCGCTACGATCTATTTATAGAACAAACATATTGATCACTCACTGCAGCACATTCTATCACTCTGGTCCTAACCCCCCCCCCGCTACTCAGAGGGAGCCTTTTTCCTGTGTGTCTGCGTGTGTGTGTGCACGCCGCACACACGAGCGTGCACGTTCGGGGGAGAGGGATTGCCCTTTCATTCTTTTCCCAAACGGAGTTAACTCTGATTATAAATTCTCCGGGGACAGTAAAGGGACCTGGGTAGAAATAGCAAATGGACAACAGCACTGGGGACTAGCAGTACTAACCCTAGCAGCTTGGCAGGTGGTCAAAAGACAAATGGGGACCGGCAGATCTAAAAACAATATGAATGTTTAATTTACGGTTAGATACTGCATTTATTCCAGTACATCCTAAATACTGTGGAATTGACTGCTCTTGACGTCGACTGTAGCGGTTTATAATGGTCACTGGCGAAGACATTCTTTGATTTCTCATAACAAACAAAGCGCTGTAATGTTCCTAATTCAAAAAGAAGCAATTTAATTTAACCACAGCCAAGCCAAGCACAATGTAATCAAAGACTCGCGTCCTATTAGGCTAATTGTGAACTTCGCCGAGTGTGCGGCTCAATATCCTTAAAGCTGCGGTTCCTCATTAAGAATATGTTAGCACAGCCGTATAGCTGACTGGTGGAGTCTGTGTGAGCAGACAGACTTGAGATATGCACATGGTATAATCCAATAGGTCAGGGTAAAGGTTCTGTGTTGTGGGTGTTTATTATTCTGCCCATAACTACATGACGGGGAGATTGCCAGTGAGTCCACATGGCTGGCTTGAGTGGGTCCGCCAGATGGGAGTCGTCCGGCAGCAAGTGTTTTGCATCGTGGTATAGCCGACGGGTTAAACAGGAGACAATTGCCATTTTAAATGTTGTTGAGGCTGCCTTACATTTAATCTGAAATAGCAGAGTTTAAGCTGTTGCTACATTGTTTCAGCTGTAGCTACATTGTTTAAGCTGTAGCTACATTGTTTAAGCAGTAGCTACATTGTTTAAGCTGTAGCTACATTGTTTAAGCTGTAGCTACATTGTTTAAGCAGTAGCTACATTGTTTAAGCAGTAGCTACATTGTTTTAGCTGTAGCTACATTGTTTAAGCTGTAGCTACATTGTTTAAGCAGTAGCTACATTGTTTATGCTGTAGCTACATTGTTTAAGCTGTAGCTACATTGTTTTAGCTGTAGCTACATTGTTTAAGCTGTAGCTACATTGTTTAAGCAGTAGCTACATTGTTTTAGCTGTAGCTACATTGTTTAAGCTGTAGCTACATTGTTTAAGCAGTAGCTACATTGTTTAAGCTGTTGCTACATTGTTTCAGCTGTAGCTACATTGTTTAAGCTGTAGCTACATTGTTTAAGCAGTAGCTACATTGTTTAAGCTGTAGCTACATTGTTTAAGCTGTAGCTACATTGTTTAAGCAGTAGCTACATTGTTTTAGCTGTAGCTACATTGTCTACATTTACTGTCTATGTACACCACATATGTATGTCTACACTACCCATGTATGTCTACACTTCACATGTATGTCTACACTATGCATGCACATCTACACTTCACATGTATGTTTACACTTGACTAAATCTGTGTGAATAAAAGATGGGAATTGCTTCTTGTGAAGTTTGCATTAATCACAAAGCAGCCAAGTTGTTTTAAGTTGTTCAGTATGTCTGTATTTATTTATTCTGTGTGTAGTTATGTGTAGCATTAAAATCACATAACTATGTTTTGTCCTTGTATGCAAGAACCAAAAATCATACTTAATTCACAACATTCATATTATTACTAGCCAACAGATGTTCTACATTCAGTAAAGTTTTAATCTTTAACCTTTTGTTTAACTCATGCAAGTGAAATATAGCAAATAGAAGTAGTGAGTAAAAGCTTGAGAAGCAAGATTATAAAGGTACCTAGCTCTAAACTATTCAACCTCCATGTTTTACGAAATAACATTCTTCCTAAATATTCCAGAAATGCAAATCATATTGCCTTTTAAAAAGCACTAATAGTTGCTCATATTTAAATTATTGCTTTCTAGTGTCTCTAATTTAATATGGCATGACGGACTTGGATACGGCCTTGATTTGGCAAAAGAAAGGATATAATTTGGCAAAACAAGGTCCAAGAGGAGACTGGCACCACAGAACCTCGTTTTGTGAAAGTCAATGCTCGTCCCCCTTAAAAGATACATACAAATATCACACCAAATATCACTCCGAAGGCTCATATAGTCAAATGCCTAATGAGATAGACACACACACGCACACGCTCATAGGACATGCATGGAGTAGCGATTTATTCTAATCAGAATCCATCTCAGGAGAACCAATTAATCTGGGCCCTGGCGTTGCACGAAACTAAATCATTTAGCATGACTTGAAACAACTTCGGCAGGTTTAGCTGGGCTATCCGGCCGGGCCGTTCTTCGCAGGTTCGATTGACACGCTCCTCATCAAAGTTGAAATAAAAATACATTTATCACCGGGCGGTGCTCCGAGACCAGCCGTGCCACAGCGAGGCATTACGTAATTATGTTTTGACCAATGAAATACTACAGGTGATAGAATTACTGAGAATGGGCACAAATGGGTCCAAAATGCTGTGAATTTTGACAATGGCAACACGTCAATTACAGCTGACGTAAGATTCTGAAAATCATCTGCACACACAGCAGCAAAAGCTTTGGGTTTTGATTAGTGATGCGTCTTATTGCTACTATAATGTTTCCAAATACATTCTCAGTCTTCCACCAAAGTATATGAGAGCCAAAACCAGGTGCAATATAAAGCACCGTTCCTTCATCTAGAAGAACGTGAGTGTAACACGTCCCGGGGTAAAACATCAGGTGATTCTACTAAATATTCTCCCGCATATCTTAAGCAGTCTGGGATTTCTGAGTTACCGACGCATTACCGTGGCTTCGTGGCGAACCACAGGAAAGTCCGTGGCAGACTGGAGCAGAAGCGAGGAGAACCCGCTGTGAATCAGTGACGCTTCGGGGCACGCCAAACCAACCAACTGGCTTGTTTGGGCGAATGTCCAAACGCGCTCGCCAGAAAAGTGTATCGGGTCCAACAGTGCACGAGGACGGCCAGGATTTGGTTAAAATGTAAATATGTTGACCATTGCTGATACGGTGAAGAACGGCACTGGTTAAAGCCTGGTGAAGTGAGGTCACCCACATGAGAAAAACAGGCATGCGTTGCTGCCGATCTTCTGCTAAATCTGGTAATTATTTTCTGTCGATATTCATGTAAATCAATCGTGTGGGTAAAACTGTTCCAGCTTTCCTTCCATCTTCTGTTCCTGCGTTCCAGTGTCGACGTGAGTGTGCCATAAAGCATGTTGTAAAGATCCATATTTGTTGAAAATGGCAGTTTGTGGACAAACCCAATCAAACAATTGAGCTTGACTGTGTTGAACCCCTTAAGACTGACATTTCCAAGGGTGTTTGTGCAAAAACAAGCTTGATGTAATAGGGAAAATGTCTATCGTACGTATCATATTAAAAATCACACAATTGTTCTTTGTTTAGATAAGTCTTCCCTTATTGATGAAATACATATCTTAGACTAATTTGAATATGAATACAGACGGCCACGGCAGCATTGGAAGAATGTTGGCTCTCTACGACATCTTTGACATCTCATGTGATGCTCTGGGTGTTGGTCTGTACAATATCCCTAACGTGATATAGCCACCATCATGCTTTGGAATAAGGAGATTACAGAGCAGCAACTTGTCTTGGATTCATTCTGGATATAAGACTTTCCATATAGGACCAAACTTTTTTTTCTTTCCACGTTATTTTGCAGAATTGCTTTAGTGCTTTGTTACATGTAGGACGGACGTTGGATTTTCCAGAACACGTTGGAATGGGCTTTGAGTGTAGGAGAATGAGATATCCGCTTTTTATTTACAATGCACTCTTGCCGACATGTCCAGCGTCCCAAAACAACGTGAAATAATATATGTCAGCACAAGGATACAGGATTGCTTAGCACGGAATATGCCACGGTTTGCTTCAGACCGTAAACCCAGACCGTCAACAGAAGCGCAATAAGTAGCAAAAAGTGCACAGACTTGAATTATTTGTGTCCCTGAAAAATGTCCAATTGTTCTACTGGACATTCCTCTTGAAGAAAAATGTCCAATTGCTTTTTATGACTCTTTTCTGTAATCCTAATTTACAGATCCAGTCTGAATGTGGACACAATTACCCATTCGACCTGAAACCCAGATCTGACATATGCTGTGTAATATTGACTTATTGTGTTTGTATCCTCTTGTTTCCCAGTTGTGTGTGTTTATGTTGAACCATCTCTCTGTAGTCTTATCGCATCGCCGCAATTGAAATCTTTATCTGCCTATTATTGCCCTGAATGTTTGCAGAGTAAAGCTATGTGTTTTATTGATTTATGAGCAATAATAGATTTCCTGAAGGGACCACAAAACATGTGTGTGCGTTGATGAAAAAATGCTGTCACCATTTGGCTCGGGCACTACAATTTTACCCACTGTCTAACTGCTTTTTATCCAACATTTTTTTTTCAGGACTGTTCCTTTACAGGTTTTTAGCTTGTTAGCACGCTGTTAACATATTACTGAGTTTGGAGGGCATCTTACAGGTGGATCAGAAATTAATTAAGTCTTTGAGAGAAACCGGTGAGTCTTATCGAGGTAGTATGTTTCTTTCAAGGTCTTCTATTTCCTTCAAATAACGATTTAACAGACAGATAAACACCTTATTATGCCGGAGTCAAGACCTTGGTCATCCTTATCTACTTTAATGCTAGAGGGTGAAACTGAGATGCAATAAATTCTCTATAAACGTTCACATGACATTGTAGAAAAATGTGATAAAATACAGAGAATTACTCAATATCAAAATCCCCAAAAACGAACAAAAAGCTTGAGGATCCAGAATACAAACGCAGTTGAGAAAGGCCAGCAAGCGTTTATGTAGCCAGGTAACGCAGGAGAAAAAATCAGCATTGTTTCATAACACATTTGAAAACGTTCAGCAGGAAGAAAGGATTGTGAACCCTTTCTGTGTTCTGCAATACTGCTTATATTTATATCGGAAATGTATCCAGATCTTTTTATAACTCTGGATCGGGTTAACCTCCATCGTGTTCATTTCTTTATTGAGCAAGTCTGTTAATTGCAGCTAATATGTCTCCAGTTAATGCTAAAATATCAACTTAAATGTTTAATTGTAGGCAACATTTCATGTTTTATGACAATATACTAAAATCATGATGACTGGGTGTGTTCATGCCTCAACAAAACTCCATCCTTACATGCGTGTGCTCATCCACTCAGATGAAGAACATCAAGAAAACACGTTTCCCAATCGTGTTGCCTGTCAATAATCAATTAAACCCGATCACGTTCGCTCAGACTCACGAATGGCATAATTTTACACAGTAAATCACTAGCCTTTGTCTTCATATAATTATTGAGTTCACTCGAGCTTAACCCAATAACTTGATAATCAGTCTTGACCCACACGTGATGAACGACACCATCTTGTACTGGAAATGCCCTGTGACTCTAATCTCAGATCCGGTTTATGTGATCTGTGATGTATATTGAAATAATTTATGCATGATTATTGCAATGTATTCAATGTGTTATCGGGTCTGCAATCAAGAACTAGCCTGTCTGATTAATTGGTACAGGGTTGTCATTCTTCTATACGTACCCAGCACATTCGACGATGTGGCAGACGTCTCAGGCTTGGCAGAACCCTACGTGGCGTCCCAACTGGCACAGCAAACCCATGCCGTGTAATGTGGATACGACCTGTGCCAGGTGTTTCCTGGGCTTGGCACCAGGCCCCTGTTCTAAACACCAAGTCGATCAGTTCTGTCAAATCCTTCCGTGGTCTTTAGCTGCTGTGCGGCTGACACTCGTTTGTTTCGTGTGCCTGACTGACATGTCTGGCTGGATGTCGGCCCACCGTCACAAGCTCAACCTAAAGAAGACAAAGCGGCTTTTCCTCTAGAGAGAGACCTCGTCGTCACGGCTGTCGTTTCCGTGGTGTCCCCCGTCCTTCCCAGAGTGCAAAGAAGATGTTGCCGTGACACCGGACAACACCAGGGCAGTATCATGCTCTAACACCAGGGCAGTATCATGCTCTAACACCAGGGCAGTATCATGCTCTAACACCAGGGCAGTATCATGCTCTAACACCAGGACAGTATCATGCTCTAACACCAGGGCAGTATCATGCTCTAACACCAGGGCAGTATCATGCTCTAACACCAGGGCAGTATCATGCTCTAATACCAGGGAAGTATCATGCTCTAACACCAGGGCAGTATCATGCTCTAACACCAGGGCAGTATCATGCTCTAACACCAGGGCAGTATCATGCTCTAACACCAGGGCAGTATCATGCTCTAACACCAGGGCAGTATCATGCTCTAACACCAGGGCAGTATCATGCTCTAACACCAGGGCAGTATCATGCTCTAACACCAGGGCAGTATCATGCTCTAACACCAGGGCAGTATCATGCTCTAACACCACGGCAGTATCATGCTCTAACACCAGGGCAGTATCATGCTCTAACACCAGGGGTGTATCATGCTCTAACACCAGGGCAGTATCATGCTCTAACACCAGGGCAGTATCATGCTCTAACACTAGGGCAGTATCATGCTCTAACACCAGGGCAGTATCATGCTCTAACACCAGGGCAGTATCATGCTCTAACACCAGGACAGTATCATGCTCTAACACCAGGGCAGTATCATGCTCTAATACCAGGGAAGTATCATGCTCTAATACCAGGGCAGTATCATGCTCTAACACCAGGGCAGTATCATGCTCTAACACCAGGGCAGTATCATGCTCTAATACCAGGGAAGTATCATGCTCTAATACCAGGGCAGTATCATGCTCTAACACCAGGGCAGTATCATGCTCTAATACCAGGGCAGTATCATGCTCTAACACCAGGGCAGTATCATGCTCTAACACCAGGGCAGTATCATGCTCTAACACCAGGGCAGTATCATGCTCTAATACCAGGGCAGTATCATGCTCTAACACCAGGGCAGTATCATGCTCTAACACCAGGGCAGTATCATGCTCTAATACCAGGGCAGTATCATGCTCTAATACCAGTGCAGTATCATGCTCTAAAACGTTCACAGTCTAGGACCCAAAACTCAGAAATGCATCTGTGATGGTGTTTACCCAGGCACATCTTTGGTTTGGACTTCTGCAACTCACTGTTCGAGTTTCCTGCTTGCGCCCTCATTGCAACTTATTGAGAACATCGTGGCCCGCCGTTCCGGTTGAACTTATCCAACTTAAGGTTATCTGCTCTTCGGCGCACGCCACTGGTTCGGAGCTGAACTGGGTCCACTTCAAGAACATGGCGCAACTGCATTGTAAAGTGTAACTAGTTTCCATTGTGTGCGGCCAAACCAAATGAAACACTCATTTACTAATGCTTGACTGGCCAGACATCGTGTTGCATGTCTCGGGTCAAACAGATAATATAAATATGTGCTTTATTCTAACAGTGAGGAGGAATATGGAATGTGGAGCCACGTGTCCTACGCCGTCAGGACTGATTGATTCAGTGCACCCTGCACACCTCATGGGCTCATATCTGATTCACTTTTTTTCCAACATCGCTTTTTGTAAGATTTTATTGAAACGTTTTTATTACTACCGCGATAGGGTCAGCAGTCAAATATTAGGTGATGATATCTTCGTAGGAGTAGATCCATTAATATCCATCAGCGCTGTGGAATAAACGTGAGTTTCAGGTACAATTAAAACCGACAAAGTTGATTCCGGAGGGGCACTATCATTCGATCGGCATTGGTGCATGTAACAGGTGACTCAGCCGTCAGAGGATCTGTTCATGTAGCCAAAAGCTAGATGGAATCTTTGAGTCGGCAAGGAGAAAATGAGTTGCCCTTCTCACCCCGAGCAATGCACCCTGGTTGCTCATCGTGGCAGTCTTCTGGACCCGAACAAATCCGAAGAATTTGCCGTTTGAGTCGCTCGCTCAGGCATCACCCCGAAGGCACAGATTAGAGAATGAAATGTGCATATATGGATAAATATTCTAAGGTTCTCTGCATCTATTTGGCCTGGCATCAAGGTCCCAAAACTTGAAGATTTTTTCTTCAAAGTAATAAAATGTTATGGTGGGCACATAAATGTGCTTAATATCAAGGACTTTATGGCTGTGGTCAAATATTTTTTTAAAGTACATTTATGCATACTAGCACTTACCAAAACAACAACAAAAAAATCTCTGGACTCAATGCCATCTAAATAGATTTAATTAATATTACCACTTAAGATATTTAACTAAGGAAACACCGTACACCACCTACTAATGGGGCTCCACACAGTTATGTGTTGATGTTCAATCTTCCACCTGGATTTATTTTCCCAAAGCTTTAAAACTGTTGTCGGGGTGAGTACTGTACAAGATCCTATGCAAACATAGCATTGTGCTAAGCAAACATTCAGCATGTTACTCGTCACCCGGGATGACGCCTGTATTAGACGCTAGTTGTGGAGGTGGATGTGCTCTGTACGCTCCGTTGACAGAGATAATACAGTTCATTTGGGGGACAAGTGCCACCAACAATGTTGACAGGAGAGGTATTTTTAACAGAGCACCATTAGCACATTAGCACATTAGAACATTAGCGCATTAGCGCATTAGAACATTAGCATATTAGCACATTAGCATATTAGCACATTAGCACCTTTTAAGCTCATCCCATATTCTCTCAGACATCCTGCACAGGGAATGAAAACCATTACCGTCGTTACCTGATTGGCTAGAGCCTGGGAACGTGTGGTGAATATTAATTCACTACCAATATTTAACAAGCGGAGTGAGATGTAATGTGTGTTCTAACCATTACTACGAGTTGCCATAGTTATTATGTTGTAACTATGAGTTGTTGCACTAAACAATAGTTTTTATAATTGATTTCTTTATGTGGTTCCTTAAAGGTGTTACCTGAAATATTTATGTTAAATAATCATTAAGATGCATATGCTGTGTTTTATGTACATAAAGTAATACAGATGTGTAGTAGAAGGGTAAAAAGTTCTTTTTTGCAGATATGGTTGTGGTTTTACACCAGATTTTTTGTCACGGAAGTGTTTAGAAAGTAGCAAATTAACACATTTTATGAAACAATGCTGTTTTGAACTCTTCTACTGGTACCCATAGTAAAATAGATTCCCAAAACAAAGCATCCATCAATGTGGTCAGTTTTGAGTGTTTTCAAATTATGAAATTATGCTGATCATGTCTGACTCAGGTTATCCGAAAGGATGTAAGGTAGAACCAGGGAGATGTTTGTCAGATGTCAGATTCATCTAACTCATTACCCAGTTCCTGTATGCGTGAGGAGAGGCCAATCAGCTTGCATTAGAACTGCAATGGGTCACAAAGCCATCAGTAATTGGTTGTCACATTTACCCAATAGCTTGGACAACAGTTCAACATTTTTATTTTGGCCTGGTCAGTCGGTTCGTTATGTTCCTTAATTGTTTCAAAGGCAGTGTTGAGATTCTCAATCGGGGGAGCAAATAGTCCTCAGATGAAGGCAAACGTGATCATCAGATGTTCCTTCATGATACAGATCTGCACACGTTGTCGGGGTTTTTTCATTTTATCTGGCTCTTGCTTCAGCATCACGACTCTCTGTGTTCCTACGCCAGCTCAATAGAGGCCGAATCACAGGGACTAGTTCACGTGTGTTGAGTGAGTTGTACCTAGACCCCAGAACTAGTGAGCTGGCTCTCTGCCTGAGGTGGATAAGAAGTGTCAAGGGGGCAGCGTCCCACTGCGGCTCCATCATTTATTTCCCCCTCTCTCTCTGTGTCTCGCTCTCACACACACACACACACACACACGCAGACACACACACACGCAGACAGAGACACAATCTCTATCTCACACGTACACACACAAATGGGTGCTAATGTAAACCCTTAACTGTTCTCACAGCTTAAATGGTGTCAGCATCAGCTCTCACCGTGAGACATGGTTCTGGTGCTGCCCATCATCTGGCTTCTCCATCTGTCAGCCTCCAAAGCCCAGTTGCCTCTTCTTCTCTGCTGTCACGCCCGGCTCTGTATCTCTCCTCAGCCTAACCAGCGCCGCAGCCCAATCAATCTCTATTCCAGCACGCGCGCTTAAACCCGAGTGTCCTAGTTTTGACGACAGCGATACGGATTCCCGAAACGTTATCCGCCCACCCCCCGAACCCCCTCCCCCCACCTCCGTACTCCGACGTATTAATTCGCCCTTGTGTCACGCGTGCTGTGAGTGTAAGGCGATTAAAGCGAAGTAGGGCACCGGCGCGTGTCGTGCTGTTGTCCATACAGACACACGGAGAGACCCGGCCCGGCGCCGAGCGATCAGACGGGGCTCTACGGGCACGGGATCTGTATGCGGTGGGCCGGCCGTGCCTCGGGCGTAACACTGATCTGGGATCAGGCGGCGGTGGGGAGCACGAGCCCAACGCAGTCCACGTTTCATGACACCTGAACCTTTGAAGAGGGGATAAATCTCACGGAGCATCGATCAGCGCGACACCAGCAGTCAGGCGGGCGCCGCTCCGCCGTCTCCGGGGCTTGAATCGACACCTGGCCGTTATCTACAGGTCCAAATGGGTCGGGACACATTTCTCATTCAACGGGCCGCGTG
Organism: Dallia pectoralis; assembly: GCA_029465975.1. Classification (NCBI taxonomy): domain Eukaryota; kingdom Metazoa; phylum Chordata; class Actinopteri; order Esociformes; family Umbridae; genus Dallia; species Dallia pectoralis. Next base: position 5,230,007 of record CM055739.1, read on the forward strand.
CCGCATCACTCGAAAGCACTTTAAACATTTCTCGCCCGTAATGAGGTTCCACGCGGCAGACAGCGTTCGGATACGTGGACGCACTCCCCCCCCCCGACCAGACACACACACGTCTGGCAGCTTCATTGGCATTGCCTGCCGGGCAGGAAAACAATTTGTGCCGTGTAAAAGTAATGAACTCACTAAACGGGTGCACTTTGGAGAGGGGAGGACACGCGGGCTATCTCACTCTTTTCCTAAACAGCTCTGGATATGTTAACTGTAATTTGTAATGCAGTCCACCGTAGGCTATTTTCTCTCTTAATTAAAGGTCGTCCAAGTTCAGCCGTGGCACTCACTACCGAATATCAATGGAATACTTTTCGCGTTGGGATAATAATATATGCCCACAAAAAGTTAGAAGTCGACTGCAATTCCACGTTTACTTTCAACATAATGTATAATGGACGAGAATAAGACAATTTTACAAATGTTTGGTATTTCTTATTTGTTTGCATTTGCCATGTTACGAACTTGTCTCTAATACAATTGCAGTAAGACTGCAAATAGCTATTCAACACGAGCAAAAGCTGTATTAGCGTCAAACGGATATTACAGGATCCACAATCTTTTCTATTGATCTGCCCAGGTACAGTAGTTTACAATAAAATGACAGCATCCTGTTCCAGGGAGATGCATTCAAGTGTATTTAAGATGAAGAGTGTTTTAATTTCAGGCTCGGTTGGCTGTGAAAATGATAATAAGGTCCGTGTTCACGGCAGAATTTGAGCAATTTGACCCAACCGTTAACAAACAACGGTAATAACCTCCTTACACTGAGTCGACGGAATATTTAGTTTTTAACAAAATGTAATGTACTCATTTTTGTTTCCCAGTCGAACCCAGTGAGACATGTAAAACATTAATGCAATTATTATACGGGCATATGTTGTTGTTTTGGCAGTGAGGTACCCTATGGGCTAACAGGGCTGTCTGTTGCCCAGATGCTCTGAGCAAGCCCGGCCCAGCCTGGGTGGGTTGGAGAAATGCAACACAGTCGCTACATGCCTTGTTATCACATTCTACCCATGTTACAATCACACACACGTGTTCACACACACACACACACACACACACAAACATACGACAAGTTAATGTGCCAGAGAATCTAAATAATGTCTTAAAACACAAGTAGCAGATAACCACTGATAAATGCTTCTTGCGAATGATACCGAAAGGGTGATTTTCAAACGACTGTACAGCCAGAATGGCAAACGGCATCCTCATTGTTTCGTAAGTCACCGATTACTTTGTGAAATAGTTGATGTTTTCATTGATGCGGAGTCGTGACAGTCCTCTGGGGTGACACAACAGGGCATGTGTAACATAAAAAGTGATATTAGTCATATCAAAAAATATAAATGTTTTCTTGAAAGGGAATTAAATACAGGACTGTAAAAATGACCTTGAATACTGTTCGTCAGAAGTTTTTTTGTCTTGAATTTAAACAATTTCTACCATATTTCATTCTGACATCTCACGCAGCCACCTCCGAGGATTTCAATTATCCTGCGGAGAAAAGAATACATTTGCCTCTCGTTATTGCATTTCTGTTTATTTGTATTCAGCAAACATTTAGCGCCCGGGTTACAGTAGTCTACAATAAAACAACAACATCCTGTTCCAGGGAGATGCATTTAAGTGTATTTAGGAAGAAGAGTGTTTTAATTTCAGGCTTGGTTGGCTGTGATAATGATAATAGGGTCACGGTGTTCCTGTTTCCAAGGTAGCCAGGTAGGTGTTCATTTAGTTCTTGGGTCCCCAAACGCCAGACATTTAAGACTGTCTTGGGATAGATATTGCAAAGACCCTGTATGATTTTACCTCAAATTTAAGCATAAAAGACCTTCTATCACATGTGTTGATAATTTAATATATACCAAAGTTACCAACTAAATGGTCTGGTGACTGTGGACCTGTTAGTGAATTCATTAAACCATCTATGTTTTATCTCTGACAAATGTTGGCAGAATTTCACAAACCCTTTTTGGTGTAGTGGAGAAGGAAACCAAACGCAGAGTTTCTTCTCACGTTTGGGGGTTTATTAATTAAATAAAACAGAACAACAACAAACTGCGAAATGATGGACTGATCTGAAATTAAATTGCACTACGGAGCGCCTTACATTAAAACAAAATGAATGAAGAAATGACATCCAATAACGAGCAACACAAAAGGCAGAGGAGAAAACTTAAGAACCCACATTAATTACTGAAATTAAATCCTGGTGTGAGTAATTACGACAAACTAAATGCAACGAGACCGGGGACACGTTAATGAACGAAAAGGAAACCGGGAAACACGGGGTGAAGACATGAGTTCCTCACCTACCGTGACACATTTATCACAATTTGTTTTTGGCATTCCCCCCCATACAAACACGCACACACACACACAAACTCACACACACACACACACACACACTATTTCCCCAGTTAGCTACATCACATTTGACAAGCATTTCTAGTCTTCCACCACTTGGCAGTGTGTGTGTGTGTGTGTTGACGGCCATAATAGTGCAGACTGCGATGTGCACCCACAACCAAATGTTCATATGGATAAATGTCACACTGTCTGTGGAGCTTATCCAATGCGGTGATTACGTACAGACTTACGTAATCCAGGGCATTCGGGCGTAACGCAAGGGGCCGGTATATCAGATCACCGTAGAGGTCAAACACCCAAACCACCCACACGGCACACAAACCAACGATAGTTTCCATGTTCTCCCGTGTTCGCGTGACAAAAGTCTATCTGCGGTAATGAATAAAAATAATGTAATCCTGTACCCCCATAAAAAAACCCACTGACAGGCTGTAGTTTGGGATAATTTGTTACTCATAGTAGCTGAAATGATTAGCCATGTTATCAACCCTGGTATCTGATACACCCTCACTGCACATGTTGACAGTAACCTCCCCCGTACAGTCCTGGCCCCGGGTGAGAGAGCTGACAGCTCAATCGTGAATGAGTCAGTCTGCTGGTGTCCTTGCCGAGACAGACATGAGTGAGTGAGAGAGGGAAGGGATTGCGGAGGGGGGGGAGGCAGAAAAAGGTTAGGATGGAGAGATGGAGAAGAAGGAAAGAGGGTGAGAGAGAGAGGTACAGATAGCAGGAAAAACACAAAAGATTTGAATGTGAGAAAGTATGAGAGTGAGAAAGAAAGATGGATAGAAAGCAAGAAAAAAAAGAAAGAAGAGATAAAAGGATATTGGGGTGCTCTTTAATATTTCTAAACATATTGGGAATATATTTCATGAATTGAACAAGCTTAAATGTAAATAATAAAGGGCCTGATTGAAATACTAATGTAGGTCCACCAGTAGTGTCCATGACTCAAGTCCTAAAGTCCACCGCCAAAAAATATCAGATGACCAGCATGGGAGTCAAAAAGTTCATCGTTGTCGTTTCAATGTCAGTATATGTATTTCTATGTTGTAATAGAGTGGATATATAAAGTCTACACACCTCGAAAAATGTCAGTTTTTTGTAATGTGAAAAAATTAGACAAAGACAAATCATGTCAGAATACTCCCCACCTTTAATATGACCGTTAGGGTGAACAATTCAATTGAAAAACAAACTGAAATCTCTGAGGGGGAACATTTTTTTATTAAAACCTTACAATGACCTGGTTGCATAAGTGTGCACACCCTTAAACAAATACTTTATTGAAGCACATTTTAAATTGATTACAGCACACAGTATTTTGGGTAGGAGTTTATTAGCATGGCACATCTTGACTTGGCAATATTGTCCCACTCTTCTTTGCCAAAGCTCTACAAAACTGTCAGATTGCGAGGACATCTCCTGTGCACAGCCCCACAGATGTTTCATTGGATTCAGGTCTGGGCTTCCAAAATGTTAATCTTCTTCTGGTGAGGTCATGCTTTTGTGGATTGGGATTTGGGCTTTGGGTTGTTGTCGTGCTGAAAGGTGAACTTCCTCTTCAGATTTCTAATGGAAGCCTGATGGATTTTTGCCAAAATTGCCAGGTCTTTGGAACTGTTCATAATTCCCTCCACCCTGACTAAGGACCCCGTTCCCGCTGAAGAAAAACAGCCCCAAAGGATGATGCTGCCACCATCATGCTTTACTGTTGTATGATGTTCTTTAGTTGATGGGCAGTGTTGTTTTTGCGCCAAACATACCTTCTGGAGATCTGGCCAAAAAGTTCAACCTTGGTTTCATCAGGCTATAACACATCTCCCCACATGCTTTTGGGAGAATTGATGTTGCTTTTCAAACTTCAGCCGGAGTTAGATGTTTTTCTTCGTAAGAAAAGGCTTCTGTCTTGCCACCCTACCTCATAGCCCATACATATAAAGAATACAGGAGATGTAGCACATCACATGTAGCACACAGCGAGTTCTTGCCAGAAATTCCTGCAGCTCCTTTAATGTCGCTGTAGGCCTCTTGGAAGTCTCAGTGACCAGTTTTCTTCTTGTCTTTTCATCAATTTTGGAGGGACACCCAGTTCTTGGTTAATGTCTCTGTTGTGCCATATTTTCTCCACTTGATGATGACTGTCTTCACTGTGTTCCATGGTATATCTAATGCTTCTGAAAATATTTTGTACTCTTCTCCTGACTGATATCTTTCAACAATGAGATCCCTCTGATGCTTTGGAAGCTCTCTGTGGACCATGGCTTTTGCTCTGAGATGCAACTAAGAAATTTTACTGGAACAGCTGACCTTTATTTGTGATTTATCAGAGTCACTTTAAATGCTGACAGGTGTGTAATGACTTCTTTTTAGTTTGATTGGTCATGTGATTGCTTAATTCTGAACACAGCCACATTCCCATTTTTAAGAGGGTGTGCACACTTATGCAACAATTATATAACAATATTGTTAATGTTTTTATTTCAGTTAGTTTTTGTTGTTTTTTTGTTCATTCATTTTATAGGCCACATTAAAGATGTCAAAAGTTCAGACATAAATTATCTTTCTCTCATGTCTTCACGAAAACTTGCCATTTTAACACGGGTGTGTAGCCTTTTTATATAATTTCTTCCCAGACTAAATTATATGAAAAAATCTCCTGTATACATTTCCTTCCACATTGCTTCTGAGTAAATGTGGGATCCTTACATTTTCTTTCCAAATCAACTTTCATGTTATTTGTGGCTTACTGTAAAGTTTGCAATTAAAGATTGATTCTAATATGACACCCGCAGGGAACTGAGTTATGTAATAACATTATGACTCGATTAAACTACGGCACTGTCTGGCTCATTGATGTATCCTAAACTGTGAGTCAATTAATCAAATATCAAATTATTAAGTTTTGGATAACAGCCTAATTTGCTTTGTTATTTTCTTTCACTAGGAAACATTTTGAATGTTGCACACAGTATACGAGAAACATGTATGCATAGACTATTGTTCAAACGTTTTTTATATCGATTTTTAATGGTAATTCAAACTATGCTATTGTCAATGAGTCTACCATTTGGAGCACTTACTGCCTTACAGACCTTTGGCATTCTAGTTGTCAATTTGTTGAGGTAATCTGAAGAGATATCCCAAACCCAAATTGAACTGGTAGCCTTTTCAAGATCCCATTTAATCTGTACAATCTCCCTCATTAACATCACCATCGCACCCCCAGACCATTACATTGCCTCCACCACGATTGACATATGGCACTCCTCCAGCATTACTTCATTTGGTCGGCATCGCACAAATGTTTTTTTTGTAATCATCGAACTTAGATGTGCCTGTATGTAACACTTGTTCTAATCTCCCTCTGTCTAGTTGTTATTTTGCCAATCTTATTCTATGCATTTCATTGGCAGTCTGACATGAAGCTTTTTTGAAAATGTTCTTTCTTTTGTAAACAAGGACATTTCTATGGGCCCCCATAGCTTTTGAATGGCAGTGTGAGCTGACAATACATTAATTAAAATGTACAAATCATCTGAGATCAATATTTCCTCTCTAGTCACATTCTCTGGAATAATAGTCTGCAGGTCCAACTTGGGAGGTTTGAAACATTGAGATTATTGGCACTGAGACAAAGGATTGTCTGGCTCTGTTCTTCTGTACCCTGGTACTCTAGAACGTCCCCTGGGATTCAAGGATCCGTCTGTACAACGGGGTTCTTAAAGAGGGGTCTTTTTATTGATGACTTCCAGACCTGTCTACTTAAACCCCCAGCATCCCCCTTGCTTACAGAGTTAAGGTATGTTCTGAGTTTAATACCAGCATATGATACGAAAGGATAGGGCACTTTTTTACCACATAAGCAGTTCCCACTGCATGCTTATATGAATACCTACACCCCCCCGCAAGCTGTCAATGTAAAGAATATTTTGTTCTGTCCCTAAGCGAAGCAGTCAACTCCAATAGCTCCCAAGTCATTGCTGAAAACACTTACCTCATACTCACCTGATAAAATAACAGGGCAACTGCTAAAGCATTTGAGAGTTAAGTGCTTTGAGCTAGAGACCAAAATAGCAATGTAAATAGATAAGCTGAAGCCAGCGACAACAGGGGTTGTCAGATAGGGTTGAAGCAATGTCTCAGTCCATGTAGGATTGAAGCACTGTCTCAGTCCATGTAGGGTTGAAGCACTGTCTCAGTCCATGTAGGATTGAAGCACTGTCTCAGTCCATGTAGGATTGAAGCGTTGTCTCAGTCGTTTGAAATTTAGACAGGAAACCAAATACATTTAGTGTGAGCATACAGTCAGGATAAATGAAATCAGACAGAACATACTGACCCTATCGGCAGATAGTCTTGTACAGCTTAGATACCAGGGACTGAGACAGACAGAAGGTTTGACGAACACTGTTGCCCCGTCCAAAGATACCCCATGCACCGCCCCGATTACCCAGGGAACATCAACTTCCCTGAGACAAGGTTAAGGGTAGCAACGAAGATTTCTCCCAGGAGGGGCACAAAACCAGATGGAAAGATGGTATCAGTGACTCAACCCACTCAAGTCGAGTATGGCGAAAAATTCTCAAATGACGTGATGTGCCCCCTTTGGGATGGCATGGTAGAGTCTGGGACTCTGCCCCTTTAATAGGGTCAGAGTATCCCACTGGGCGAGGGGGGGGGCAGGCAAAACACTGCAGGGGCGGTCCTTTCATTCACCTTCTCCCCTGTGCCAGAGTGCCTTCAATCACAAAACGGAATATATGAGTCTTCCCGTGAAGACTTAAAGGTTTAGACAGAGTCTGCGTGTCTCACATGGGTCGGCAGATCAGTCCACAAAGAAAGTTACTCTATATAAGAATGTCCTGTCTAAGGTGATAAAAAATTATAAAATTCAGAGTGTTAGTAACAAAGACCTGGATAAGCTTTTCTGCAGAACTTGCGCCGAAACGTTTCATCTTCTTCTTCTTCAACATTTTTGCTGATATACTGAAGTGTTTGATTCGTATAAAATGCACAAAAACCTGGGACACAGCGATTGTAGATGACTTTACCAGACGTGCACATTTTACACAGACATATCCACCAAACACTAATGCTGTCCCAGAACTTCCACAGATGGCACATGACCCCAACGCGCTGACGACGTCAAACATTAAATAGGAGCATTCATCATAGCACAGCATTATCCGCAAACGTCTCTTTGAAGCTGCTGACCGGTACTGTGACTAACAGGACGCACGACCTCCGTGTTCCAGGTGGCTCTGCCAGTCACCTGAAACCGTTTGAACTTGGAACCAAAAAGAGTTCCCGCGCAGGGACAGTTGAAGTACCCTTATTAAAAGTGTGGCTCAACTCGTGCAGTGTCCTTCATGTAACAGGGAACACTAGCTTCAAGGGGTTAAGACTCCCATTATGACTCTCAGACAAATTGCACACTCATTATCATGGTTCTTCCTCTGAGAGGGCACGAGGGGAGGACAGGAGCCTGACGAACAGTTGGCACATAGGCTAAGGCACGAAAGAAGCATCCTCTGTTGGTCTTGTTTGAAAGATACAGAAAAATGTATTGATCATGGCTACCGCGATGAATAGCCATGTGGTTATCTGATGCAGTATTTGAATGGATTCAACGTGAATCTAGTCGGTTTGTTTAGATTGAAAAAATGTTTTCAGTTCGTCTGAATTTTGTCTTAAATGTACGCGGGCGTCTAATTGAGACGAAAACTATTTTCCCTAGAGAATCATCATTACGACAAACTTTCCACTGTGGAGAGGTGTTTTAGACAATATCTAACGAATTCCATCATTATAAACAAGTTGATCATGTGTGAGGCTGACGAGTCAATGTTAAATGTACTCATTTGGGCGTCAGGATTTTCTGGATCAAGCCACTTAGTTTATAATGTAAAGTGCTGTGGACGGTTTTGACATTTTGCATGTGCTAAAGACGAAATAAGATAGAAGCTGGCAGGCAGTCAAAGGGGCTTTGATGTTCTTTTTATTTTATGGATGACAATCAACTTACAATGGCACAGGACTTGTACAAAGTGGGAACATTTACTGAGCAAAATGCCATTTACTGCCGGGGTTTTAAACTCACTCCACGTTAGACAACCCAGTTGTTTTAATATTATCACCTAGCATTCCAGTTGGGTCTCCAAACAACTGTAATCAGTGAACTTAATAGTTCATAGAAGAGTTCATAAAAGGAAATAGCCTAGCTTGAAGACACCTCTGAGTAATTAGTCTGTCAGTATTAAGCTCCTAGCTTTTACATGCGCCAGGAATGACTGGAGATAATTATCCTCACTACAAAGAGGTAGGTCCACGCCTGAATCTATTTTAAAACTGAAATTGAAGACCTACTGCCTGCTTGTTTAATTGACATTGCGATGACTGTGCATTGGGCAGTGAAGCCGAGCAGACAGACGAGATGCATTTCGGTCACCGTGCCAACACCCATTTTCGCTATGCTAACTGCTAACCGCTACAAAGAAAGAACTGCTCGCCATCATAGACCACAAAGAAACAAACAGCCGAACAGTGTGTACTGGTACCTCTGTCTCACACAAGCTAAACACATTCCACGTTTGTTTCTAGGGTCAGAGGTCAGGGCATTACTGAGTCCAATAAGTAGCCACTCACTAACAAGGTTGTCTAGTGGGTCATTTTCATAGAGCTGTTCAAAACTGTATGAGTAACAATAGCCAAGTGGTTTGCACCTCATTATGTGAAAACGATTGCTCCCCCAAGTGATGTGGATGCATACTTTACATAGAAATGGTAATATATTCTTTCCCTTCTTTTTGTGTGTGTGTGTGTGTGTGTGTGTGTGTGTGTGTATGTGTGTTTACACATGATCCAGTATCATAAGTGGGCGTTGTCACCTTTTTTGCCTCTTTCCAAGCCCCTTTTTCTCCTCTGTGGTGCACGCGCTCAGGTGGAAAAGCATTTAATTTGCTAAACAAAGTGGACGGCTGCCACAACACACAGCCATAATGGAGACTGATGCGGGCTCCATACCAGGAACCATGGGACAGGGGTAATTACTCAGAGCATGTCAGGATCCCAGCATTCATCAGCCGCCGATCACTCAGAAAGCTTCCTGCTTCCTGCAGGATGTGTGTGTGTGTGTCTGTTGTGAGTCGCATGCTGTCTGCTGTGTGTGTGATTGTGTGTGTGTGTGTGTGCATGTCTGTGTGTTTATTGGCAGGATGTTGGCACTACGCTGATGACTTGTTCAGATCGTGACTTTGCAGCACCGAAGATCTAAGTGTTTACATCCAAAGGAGAGCGACATAAATGGTACAGTAATGTGAAAACCGGATCACCTCCACTAGAGACAAAGAGAGAAAGAGAAAGAAACGTGAGATTTTAAAGAAACATATTTGGTCTTGTATTCTTTTTTTGTGGGGGTTGATTTACAGTATAACTGACCAAATGGTCTAATTACTAATGTTAGCAATTCTATATTTGTCTCAGGAGAATGCTAAATCTCAAATTAGAATTTGGCTGTAAAACTAGGAACTATTCATTCACCAGCAGAACACTGCCCAGAGCGTCACACTCCCTCTACCGGCTTGTCATCGTCTCACAGTGTCTCCATGTGCCAGCACTTCTCCAGGTACACCGAGGACACGAATCAGGCAATCCATGTGATGGAAAAGTAAACAGGACTCCTCCGACTAGGTGAAACCCCTCCACTGCTCCTGGGTCAGTTTCCGAAGTTTGCGTGCCCATTGTGGGCTCTATTGACAGTGAACCGGGGTCATCATGGGCACTCTGACCGGTCCGCGGCCACGCAGCCCCACACATAGCGGAGTGAGATGCACTGTGTGTGTGTGTGTTCCTATTTACATTCATCTATTCAATTGGTTCTGTGTCTGTGAAAGGTGCCGGACAAGTGACCAATCATACTGAGATATTTTATTAAAGTGACCACACCAACAGAAGACATCTGATTACTGCATGATGAATCCAGACGATGAATACAGATGGAGACACTTTAAAGCAACGATCAACCAAAAACAATTTAAATGTTTTCTTGGAGAACCTATTGAAATGTCCCCGCTCTGTTTCCAAGTATAGAGGCGTCCAAGGAGTATTGTTAGAGCAGTGCTTTCCAACCAGGGGGACACGGATCCCTCAAGATACCGGACCTCTCCACAGGGGGCACTTGAAAACACTCAGGACACTGTAGGTGTACTAGTGAAATTAATTGTTTTTGAGCATAGCAGTTCTCTCCGTGGTACAGGAACAAGGTTGGAAACCGCTGGTTGAGAATAGGCTCAATGGTAAGAAAACATTATTTAAATTATTCACATAAAAAAATGAGATTTCATGCATGACAATTAGTGGACAAAGGAAAGTGAAATGGCAAAGTATTCGTCGCTGTTTCATACGAGAATTAAACTACCCCTAAAATGGGTGCCAAACTCTTAACTCCTTCACACACTTGCTGCTGTATCCACAATTGCCATTATTAAGTTTTTGGTAAAATAGCAATTATACACTGACATTTGTGAATACGTGATCAAATATTTAGTCAGATTACGAGCTTTCATTTTGAAACGATGTCATGCCGAAAAGTTAACTTTTTGGAAATTAAAGGTTTGCACTCAACTGCCACAGTTTGGTTTTTAAACAAATACACCTCAATTAAAGGTTTGATTAGTCAAATATTGAGTGATAATAAAATTGAGGAAATTAGGATTTTATCATAGCCTTTCTTGCTCATCTTTACCAAGGGTGCGAAAGAGTCTGGAGACCAATTTATTATGCGATCCAGCCAGCAGTTTTAGACGCGTAAAGCACTAACTAGATTTCAATGGCAATTGATTAACTTTGAGACTTAGTAATTAGTGTGTACAAAACACAGCACTGTGTAACACCAGATCTGCAATGCAACTTTTAGAAAGAATGTATCTGTGTGTGTGTGTGTGTGTAGACATCCCAACACGCATTTAGCAATGCCCTAACAAAAGTCAAAATGTTGTTTACAAATCTCCTGAATTATATTTTGTCAGACTGGCAGCTGGGGAAATCAACTGGGAAGCTAACCATTGAGCTGGCCGGGCACCGCAATCAATGACCTATCAGGAAGAAGATTGACTTTGGACAGTAGTCAAAGGTGGCACTACTGTCAACAGTCCACCCCACACGGACCAAGAGTGTTTCAGAGAGTTGGTTATTGGAGTCGAGGCCAGATAATGTAAGTCCCCCCCTAGTTTAAAACAATAAGTAATGACCATAATCCTCTTTTCCACACTCATCCGTTATTCAAAATCAAGCCAGTAACCTGAACATGTGCTTTACAGACAAGATGGATTACACAGCCAAAACTCCCTAATCTTTGATTGCATAGCATTGTAATTGAGTTCCTTTAAAGCAGAAGAGAAGCTGGCTATTTACATTGTCTTCTGTTTAATTATTAACCATCTAATTAAAGCTAACATATAAAGCCAGGCACGTTTTGCCTGGTTTTGTTCATCTTTATGTTTTGCTTATATCAGCTGTTTGGCTCACTGGTGGTAGCTGGCATTGTACCTAACAAAGTATATATTACCTTTTGATTTCATACAGACAACTGTTTAATTCCTACTACATGTGTTTTTGTACCTAACCATCCAGCCTGCTTCATAAGATTAATTGAAAAACATTATATAATCGTTTGTCACAATAACCTATTCTCAGTGCTGTGGCAAATAAAATACAACTCAATCGTTAAAATAAATACGTTTACAAATCCAAAAAATGACATGTTAGTTTCTAGATGAACACAGGTAGGTCAATTTGTTCCTCTGCATTCTTCTTCCATATATATGATCTGAGATGACTTCATCCGTTCCATTCAGCGTCTGACACAGTTAGGCCAGTAGGTTGGTCAAACAGGAAGAGTACATTTAAACAACGCTCTTTCCTTCAGAGTGCATATTTCGGGGTGAATGGTTCGGCTTTGCTTCTGGCCTATGGGTTGCTTGATCTCCTCAGACGCAAATTTGACCCAAGGGAGCTCTGTACGCAGAAATTATCTCCGTTCTCTCAAAGTCATCAGCGCAACGACGTCATTCGTGTGAATCCAATATTGATATGGGTTATTTTCTCTGTTGTGTCTGACAATACTCTATGCATTGGGTGTTCATTAATCTAATTCATTCTTACAGGGTCGTGTGCCTCCATCAAATTATTTGTTTCAACTGAGACCAGTGGAAAATCACGAGACAAAAACTGATTAGAATACAAAACGAGTATGCCTAGAACCTGCATTCGCTGAGTCCTTAAAATATTCAATTAGCTATATTCACCTGTAGTTCACAGTAAGCTAGGGCTGTGGAGGTATTGTTCTTGCTCTTATCAAAGCTTGCATTTCAGAGTTTTGGGTAAAATGAACCAAAAAATCTTATTACAGCTGGTTTTATCGATGGGGTGCCAGAATGGAGAACATATATTACTGTGCTGATGAAAGAATGCTGCCCTTTCAGCTAAGTGACTCGGTAGACAGACAGAAGTGCAGAGGGCCTGGAACTGAGCCCTGGGGGACAGACGCAGTGAGAGCTTGCTGAAAAGACAGAAATCTTTTGCACATCAAAGTTAAAGTATCTACTGCGGGTGATTACCACAAAAAAACTAGAAAAAAACACACTGGTTCTCCCACTGACTTTGTCTGAAAGTCTTTGACGGAGTTTGTCTCCATTAGCATGGGGGGGGTGTTTTGATCAGGGGGTGCTGATAGTGCAGAATGGTTGACAGTGTGACTGCAGCACCTCCAGCACTTCTGCTTCCTGTGGCTATGCCCATTTGCGCTTCCAAGGAGACGGCATTACTATTCACTGTCTGGCAATGTTAAGCGTATGTGTCTCCTTAACTTCCTCCAACCATGAATCCAAGAATCCGGAATTTGATCTGTGTACGTGCCAAAGCACTTTTAAGTGAATCATCCTCTGAGGTGATTGGAAGTTTTGAGCTGTGATGCTTACTTGTGATTTCTTGACCCGACGCTGAACCATCTGGTCTGTCTCTCTATCTCTCTCTCTATATATATATATATATTCCCTTCTCCCTTTCCAAAATGAAAAGCGATCAAATTGCAATCACAAAGGACTCGTAAAATAAAACCTATAAGCCTACAGACCGAGAGAGAGGCCCATAGAAAGATTTCCGCTAATATACTGTATGTAACACTTCACTCTGGCAAATTCCAGTCCATTTTTATGAAGGTAAGGATGAAAAAGGTTATACTGGGTTTGGTCTCTACCACCCTAACCTTATTGAATTTGGAGAGAGAAAAAGATAATCCTATTTCCTGTCAATTAATAGTGCTATCAGTCACAAAGACCCAGCGAACATCAATCAATTTGTTCTGATTGAGTTATATGACCGGACTGTATTTAGCCCTACCGTGAGCAACCCACGGGCTACATTACCTCTACAATGTTCTCCCATACATCAATACAGTATATTTCCCAGAAGCACTATGTTTGTGTCAGTGGTGTAGTTCAGCTAGCTCGCTAGCTTTGTCTCAAGCAGTCACTTCCCACTCCGGCAAGGATGTTTTATATATTCTTTTACAGCCTAAAGTTAAAGACAATTTTGAGTGCATAATGTGGGAAAACGCTTTGCTTAGTTTTGCCTAACATTGACATTTTCTTCTTCTATCACATTCTATTTAGAGGATAACCAGGACCACAAGAAGATCATAAAACACAAACTTCACATAAACAATTTCACGGGTTTTATGACTAAACATCTTGTCTGCCAAACAGTAACCTGATAAAAAAAGGAATACCAATGAAATAATGTACATACAGAAAAATGTACTCAGTCTGAGAGGAATATCCACCCCGACTGTGGCAACTGGATAGAGTTTGTGACATTAAGCGTTTCCACATTAATAATTATTTTAGAGACTAGGCTATGTTCTTTTTGATATTCTACGTAGATAGAAGTCCAAACCTTCTAATAACTGTTTTGGTAATTAAGAGCATCATAATTAACATCTGCTTGTTTTTGTAGTTTAAACCATACACAGACATGTTTGACACAATTCATTAAAATATGAACTCGGTTAAGCTCTCACTTTGCTTTTCCCAAGTTGTTTAATATAACCCCTACTGATGTTGTTAATTATTCTCTATCCGATAACAACAAGGCATAAGCCATGACAAGATTTGTATAATTGTATGAAATTTGCTGTAAAACTGCCAAAAACAAAGGCTCCAATGCCAGTAGAATGACATCAAATGTGTTTACACAACAACAAAAATATTCCCTCTGTGTCACAAACTTGGTGTAGTGCAGGTAGAAAGCCAGGTGTAGAGAGTAAATCGTTCCATGGTTGTTTTAATTTACAGGTACACAAAACAAACCTTTCAACATCGAACGGAAAAACTATACACTGAGTCGGAAATGAAAACGCTCATGAAAAATCGACTTTATAACGTCAAAACAGTGATCTAGTAGCTAAACAGAACACTCCCCTATCTAACAGATGTGACGTAGAAATTATCAGAAGCAAAACCCAACTAGCAACCTAAATCGCCCCAGTGATTAGTTAGTGACAACTGGTGTGTACACATGAAAATGTATGTATTGTTAGGGGTCTAAACCTACCCGCTCCACCCCAGCGACCTGCCCAAAAATAGTCTGTCTAGAGGAAAACACAAATTCCTCATCAAATCGTAAGCGTGAATTAACTCCAACTGTAGAATGTGCTGTATCAAATAGAGGCTGAGCATTTTAATGAGAAACAGAGTGCAAAATACTCCCCACCTCCCAGTTTATTTGGCTACGAGTATATTACGGCCCCTTAGATCTCGTCCCAGCCAACACAAAAGTGCCTCGATTGACATCCTAAATTTCCATCCTTCTTGCCGGATGATTTCCCCTGTGTTCTCGAGAACGGGGAGTGTTCGGCGTTCGTCTGTTTTGTCACCCGAAATGGGATCATGCTCAAACGTATGATTGAGCGCTCAAGTTAGTGGCCAACTCCGGGCTTTTTGCCTGATGAGGTGAGATGCCTTCGCACCAGATGCCAATTCTGCACACTGGGCAGATGCAGAGCACTCCAGGGCTACTCGCCTCTCAATTAGCCCAAAACAATCAATGCAATCTGTGTTTGGTAATGTGCAGCGCTCTCTGCTGCTGGTACTGCAGGGGGCAGCGGGGAGACAGATGGGAGGCGGCGTGAGAGTTGGTGACGAAGTTTGCTCCCAAAGCTACACCACTAACTGAAGTGTCTGGGAGAGAGAGTTTGGCACTAGGGACACATTGGACAAAAAGCCCAGACACAAAACAGACTACACATGGGCTGTTCACCTGGTATTTCACCCAAACCAGTAGAACAATGTAGAGTACTGGCCATGTATTCTAAGTGCTATGCTAGTTTGTATTTTGTAAGAATGCCTTGTTTCAACATCTTGTTCAAAGGGAAGATTTCAAGCCAAAATTAAATTGAAACAGTGAAACTGTTACGTTCTGGCGCAGATCCAACACCCTCTCTCCCTCACTTGATCACGGACATCTGTTTAGTTCCATATTGCCCGCACCTGTTTTCCCTAATCACAGAACCTATTCCTGTTTTCACGCTGTAACCTGTTGGTTTTGTGTTACATCTCTTCTGTTTCCTGATTCACTTCTGGTTTGGTTCTGTTTGTTTATTAAACATCCCTGTTTCGCCCTGCGCTCTCGTGTCCTGC